>BQNB010101377.1:961-24485 GCA_026074375.1 Tanacetum coccineum | reverse complement strand
TTACCAGCAGTAGTTTTGAGAAAAAAATGCAGTTTTGGAGCCAAATTGGATATTTTTCAAAAATGAATTTTTTTTAAATAATTAAATTGTTAATTTAAAAGAAGCTGGAGCCAAAAGTTTTATCCAAAATTTTTAAATGCATCACTTTCGAAATTTTTTTTAAGCTAATTAAATGCATATTAGTTTCCAAAAAAGAGCCCTTTCATATTCATCATAAACCCTGATTTCTCTCCTAAAAAAAGACTCCAACGACCAAAACAAAAAAATAAAATCTTCCATCACCATTACTCTCTAAGCCAAAATCATTTTCTTTTACACATTGTTGCTCAAGAGTCATGGAAAATAAATCCAATGTTCAGAATCATTTGGTGGAAATTCAAGCCGATGATCATGATCTTTTGGTTAATTCTAATAATGAAAATGATGATATGTTAGGATATGAATCCGAGAAGTATTCTGATGATGAAGATGCGGATGGAACCAACCATGCTGAAGATGCGGATGGAACCAACCATTCAGATCTGAAACTAGTTAAGAAGGGCATAACCAGGCTATATAAGTTTCGCAGGGAATGTGGCAAACCTGCTGGAATAAAGATCAAGGTAACCTTTGATGCGTTGAATAGGGTATCAGGGTTACACAAAGCACTGTTTTCGATTTTTTTAGGAGATCTTTTTCGTACATATATACTATTTTTTAACCCAGTACTACATAAGTTTATCTATGCATTTATATTATGTGCAACTAATTAACAACATTGTGTTAATCTTTGCAGCGATATTTTGATGTTGACTTGACAGTCAGAAACTTGGTAATGCATCGTCTTGGTAAACTGCTAAGGAATTTTAGAATGAAACTGAGAGAAAAATACATATTGCCCAACCTAAATACACCTTCGAAACTGAATGAACTCCCGGCCAAGTATAGTGCAATTGTGAAAGCAGAAGAATGGGTCGAGTTTGTAAACTACACGACCACCGATGCATACAAGGTTTTAATTAGTCATCTTTATTTAAGTCTATATGTCATTTCATAATAAGCAGCTGTAATCTTCTCAGCAACTTTAACAATCCAACAGCATTAACTTTTCCACTGGCAATATTAACTTGAACTAACAGTAGTAACTTTCAATGGCAGCATTAACTCCCACTGGCAGCGTTAACTGTATTGCCAGCAGTAGTAAACACGTCATATATTTCATTGTAGTTCTCTAGCAGTACTAACTTTATACTAGCAGTACTAAGTTATACTAGCAGTAGTAATATATTAACTAGCAGTACTAACTATGTACTAGCAGTAGTAACATATTTACTCTAGCAGTACTAACCACTTGGTATCTTTTCCTTGAAGATCATCAGCAGCACTATCTTTACTTGAGCAACATTAATCTTTAACAGCATCAAGAAGGCTTTTAATCCCAACACTTGTGATTTTGTGTTTTTAGGAGAAATCGGCTAGAGGTAAAATGGCGTGTTCCAAAAATGTTTATCATTATAAAATGGGACGAGGTGGATATGTTTTTATGAAAGAGAAAATGGTAAGATTACATAATGTTGTTTTACAAATTGAGAGATGAGTTTGAGAAATGAATCTGTTTACATTGCACAATTTGCACATTTGCATTTAATACCCTCATATTTTTGTTTATCTTGGTTTAACTTTACATGTGTATGCATTTGATGTTTATTAGATCAAAAATAAAGAAATTGAAGCAGATGAAGAACCCCCGCGTGGTATAATGTGGTTGAAAGGAAGGGTAAACAAAGACGGAGAATTTACAGATGATGAGATTAGATCAGTGGGAGATAAACTTGTAAGTTTGACTGCAAATTCTATTATTATGCTTATTTACATTTAATAACCTATTTCTCATATTTTTGTGCAGAAAGAAGCTGATGACAAGATCAAGGAAGGAACCTTGAATCTTAATGATGGCACTGATGCCATGACAGTTGTGTTTGGTAAGGAAAAGAGAGGTTATGCAAGAGGAGTAGGAAGTGGAGTTACATACAAGAGGTATTTTCATCTTCCTTGAAGTAGACAAACAACTGATGAAAGAATTGAGTTACTTCAAACTCAACTTGATAATGAGAGACGCGAGCGTCAACAAAAAGATGAATTGGTCAAGAAATTGTCCACCGAGATGACAGAAAAAGATGTATTGGTCAATAAATTGTCCAATGAGATGACAGAAACAAAGGGAATGCTTAGTCAACTGATGAATCAGTTGGCTGCACAAGGGGTGCAGTATTTGTCATCTCAATTGCAAGTAGCCTCAGATGTAAGCCATTTTTTATGTTGTTAACAATTTCATTTTCTAATGCTAACACCACTGATGCTAATGATAGCAGGCACTGAACATAAACTGATGAGTCAATGTATTTCTTAATTTATATTACAGGTGACTCCAATAGGCGCTTATGAGGTGGACGGAACTCAGTCAAGTGTTGTTGTACGTGATAAAGATGCGAGAATTAAAAAGAAGTCTAATGGGCTTGTAACTTCGGAAAAGGTAATGGAAACAATGGTTTTGATTTTTGAATTTTACATACATGACTAATGTACCGTGTTTTATATATACATATAGGAACCTGTTAAAACTGTCGGACCTAAGAAAACGCCTAAGTCACGAAGAAACGGGTCTCAAGATTCCCAATCGCAAGGAAATGTGTCTCCAACACAAGAACTACCAACAATATGTATTTCAACATGTGTCTTGTTATTCTTTTGTTTAAATAATTTCTGATATATACATGCAAAAATTCTTTTTTTAGGCATCTAAGTGCAAACTGTGGCACTTAAAGAAATCAAATATTGTTGCTTTGGGTACCGTATACAAGTCTGCGGGAAAACAAATGCTGCATAACCAAGCACTCCCAAATGATTGCTACAAAGTGTCAATTGATTCATCGTTAGTGGATGCAGCATGCATACCGGACGTAGGAAATAATGGGTTAAAAACAGTTAAGGATGGCGTAGGTGGTTTCTTTGCATGGCCAAAGAATCAAGTTGTTCTTGATGAGGAGGTACATACATGTGTTTTTTCAACCTACATATATATAATTCTTCATATTTAATTCAATGTTTGATACAAGCGTTTTTTGTTTACTGCAGGTTACACCACCAACTACGATACAAAAGATTAGTGATTACAATTCTGCACCAAAATTACAATCGAAGCGCAAAAGTTATGTCTCTCGTGAAACCATGCAACGGCAAGCTAGGACGGGGAAGAGTCATAAGTCTTTAAATTATGGTAGTTGAGAATTTGATTATGTACGACATTACAATTGTATATTTGGTTCAGTTATATACATTCGAGTTTTATTCAATTTGAAATTGCTTTTTGTTTTTAATTCTGTTATATATATATATATATATATATATATATATAATTGATTTGTTATATGTGACTAAAAGATGCACTCACATAATGTGGTCACGCTTATCAACATTATTGGTCACTCTCTATTTAATTCGATGTTGTGGCCTAAATATTAACAAAATGCCGACACAAACTAAAAATTCATGTGACCATTGGATGAACAATAGTCACAAAAAATACACATTAACTTAACTTTAAACAACATATGGTCACACTTATTAACACTTTTGGCCAATTTTGGTTAACTTGTATGTGAATAAATAATAAAAAAACAAGCTTTGTGTGACTAAATGTTACAAATTGCCACACACACTTAAAAATCATGTGACCATTGAATGAACAATAGTTACACAAAATACACATTCACTTGACTTTAAACAACATATGGTCACACTTATTAACACTTTTGGCCACTTTTGGTTAACTTGTATGTGACTAAATTAAAAAAAACATGCTTGTGTGATAAAATATTACAGAAACTCACAACAAACTTAAAATTCATTGACAAAAATTTCACCATTGGATGAACAATAGTCACATAAAATACACATTCACTTGACTTTAAACAACATATGGTCACACTTATTAACACTTTTGGCCATTTTTGGTTAACTTGTATGTGACTAAATCCCAAAAAAACCATGCTTTGTGTGACTAAATATTACAAAAGGCCACACAAACATAAAATTCATGTGACCATTAGATGAACAATAGTCACTTAAAATACACATTTACTTGATTTTAAAAAGTATATGGTCACACATATTAACACTTTTGTCTACTTTTGGTTAACTTTTATGTGACTAAATCCCAAAAAACCATGCTTTGTGTAACTAAATATTACAAAACAGGCCACATAAAATCTAAAATTCATGTGACCATTGGATGAACAATAGTCACTTAAAATACACATTTACTTGATTTTAAAAAGTATATGGTCACAATTTTTGACACTTTTGGCCACTTTTTTTTAAATTATATGTGACTAGCTCAAAAAAAACAACACTCGTTGTGTGACTAAATCATCACAAACGTCACATCTATTATATATTCATGTGGCCATAGGACGGGAAATAGTCACTCAAAATACACATATACTTGAATAAACCATCTCAAATGTCACATATATTATATATTTATGTGGCCAAAGGACGAACAATAGTCACTCTCAAAAATCATTCGTGTGACTATAAAGTGTTTACGGTCACTAATACTAATTAATCCAATAAAACTTGTGCCTAATTTGTCACACATATTCGGGTTTTGGTCACTCTTTTTCAATGAAAAAGGCCACGAACTCAACAATGTCACCGTAGGACACCTACGGTGGCGCGATCTTTGGTGACAAACATAAAAAAAACGTTTGTGACTATATGCATATTGTCACACATTTTTGGAGTAATCAATACCACTTTTTGTACCAGTGGTTACTACTGCTAGTATATGTTAGTACTGCTAGAGTAAAATTAGTACTGCTGGTGAAGACTAAAGACAATATTCTAAGTAGTTACTATTGCTTGTACACAGTTAATGTTGCTGGTGTATAAGTTACTACTTTCAGTGTTCAGAGTTAATGCTGCTATTACAAAGTTACAACTGTTGAAAAGATTAAGACTGCTAGAAGATTTTCTACTATTAGAGAAAGGATAAAGACTGCTCAGAGAAAAGATAAGGACTGCTTGAAGATCAAGATTACTTATGAGATAAGGATTGTTATTTATAGAATAGATCTTTGAGAATATTCTATGTTTTAGGAATATATTGTAAATCGACTAGGACTCCTTGGTGTATAAAAGGAGGATCTAGGGCATAGAGTTCTATGTATAAAAAACGCAAAACGCAACCAAGAATGACTCAGAGAGGCAAAACGCAGTGAAGAAAAATACGAACTTTTTCACCTAAAAATCACCCTTTTGAACGTTTTTACTTGGTTTCTTTTATACAACTTGATCCTAGAAGGTTATAACAACTATAAGAACACTAACTTTAACATCACAAACGTGAGAATCAAAGAGTGTCAAGAAAAAGACCATAAACCTTCAAAAACCAAACTTTTGATCTAAACCAACAAAGAAAACGCACACACAATCTATCTAATCATCCCATGGGCTCTAATACCAATTGTAGTATATTGGATATCATAACACAAGCCTAGGATTAATGTTTGGCCGAATTATCTAGAGAGAGAAAGTGGGAGTTCTAGAGAGAGGAGATCACTTAGTGTGTGTTTGTTATACAAGGAACATTCAACCCCTTCCCATGGCTGGAAAGGGGTATTTATACAAGAGTTTGGTGCCCCTAAATGGGTCATGGAGTGGGCTAACAAGTGGGTAAAGACCCGGCCCAACACCATAAGTCGTACGGTAACTAAACGATTAAAACTAAGACTACGAGCTAACCTATGCTAGATATAACACGGGGTGGCCGAGTCTTTTACATGGATTTTCATAATCCTAACAGGTCGTTCTTATACATATCTTGTGTTATTGATCTATGAAGTACCACCCCTAACCCATATTTCGCTACGACCCAATTTGGCCCTTAACCACTAAACCCTATACCAAAACCCTAAACCCCTAACCATTAGGTATAATATCATAAGTGATATATATACATAGACTTCAAAATATATACCAAAAACCCTAAACCCCTAACCACTAAACTCTATACCAAAAACTCTAAACCCCTAACCAATAGATATAATATCACAATTCATATATACATAAATTCTAAAATCTATATCAAAAACTATAGGGGCCCTAACCACTAAACTCTATACCAAAAACCATAAATCCCTAACCACTAGGTATAATATCACAAGTTATATATACATAAACTTTAAAATATATACCAAAAACCTTACACCCTTAACCATTAAACCATATACCTAAAACCCTAAACCTTAAACCCCTAACCACTAGGTATAATATCACAAGTGATGTATACATAAACCACTAAACCCTACCAAAAACTCTAAACACCTAACCACTAACCGCTAAACCCTATACCAAAAACCCTAAACCCCTAACCACTAAACACAATACCAATAACCCTAAACCCCTAACCACTAGATATAATATCATAAGTTATATACATAAATTCTAAAATCTATACTGGAACCCCTAATCCCCTAACCACTAAACCCTATACCAAAAACTCTAAACCCCTAACCACTATGTACAATATCACAAGTGATGTATAAATAAAATTTAAAACCTATACCAAAAACCCTAAACCCCTAACCACTAAACTCTATACCAAAAATCCTAAACCTCTAACCACAAGAAGAAAATGTTAAAGTAATTTACATAAATAATTTATAATAAAGTAAATATTTATAATAAATAATTATAAATATATCTCGATAAGTCCATTCGGTACCCTTAGTTTCCATAAAAAAATTATACTATGGTTGAAAATGAAACGTTTACTCATAAAAATCATATTAGAGAAGTTTTTGAGAAAAAAATATATTTTTCGTCTTTTAGTGAATTTATTAAAATAATAAATAATATTTTATTCTTTAAAACCAAAAATCATGTTCTTAATTAAAATTTTCTATGTATAAACTTTTTATGAAATTTCGACGTTTTCCAAGGTTTCAAACCTTAATTTCAACATTTTTTACCATTTCGACACTTTTTTGACAAAATTCCAAAATCTTAATCTTTAACGTTTACTAAAACGTTTTTCCAAGAATAATGTTCAATATCACTTCGTAAATACATTTCACTTTCAAAAGTCCGTCAAAAACTCTTAGAATGATTAAATATCGCTTATTGGGCTTTAAGGCCAACATGGGTCCAATAAGGTATTTATACGTCCAAAATACGATCCAAGCCCAAAACTAAGGTCCGTTTATATACATAAGCTCATACTAATTAGTATAAAATAACCCGGACCACATTAAGCCAACAAATAAGCCACAGCTTATTTGTGCTTATTGGGCCGTGAGCCCAAGAGCTCAAAAATCAAGTCCGTAGCTTAAAAATAAGCTAGTATGCTACGTATAGTATTTGGTTACTACCATAAGCTATAAAAATAGTCCACGAACATACACCATACCACGAAAATATTCAAAATCACTTCCCTTGTGATTCTAAAAGAAGACGTGAGCATATAAGCTCCAAATAAGCTACGAAAAGCCCACAAAATAAGCTATACAAGCTATTATTCAAAATAATATATTTAGCAACATATGTTATTCAACCATCACGGCCACAATACCAAAACTAACAAAACCTTATCCTTGTTTCATTTTATTCGAACCTCATACGCACCCTTTTATTCATTTCATTTCCAAAAATCGATTTTTACGGCGATTAACTTGTACAACTAACATCTATGCATCAATATAAACCTAAAAGGACAAACGAAATTTAAATTTGGAAACTTACAAGAAAATATTCAAAAATGTAGATTTTGACACGAACCGGACAACCCAAACATTGTTTAAAAGAATACCCGTACACTTGTATCAACCCGTAGTATCTCGTTCTTGATCAAAGTTGGAAAATTTATGGTGTTTGTTTGGTGGCTTATTTCAGACGCGCACATACACATATAAGTGTCTGTTTTTTTTTTTGAAAACTAAAATGGGAGAATGAATGAAGATGTTGGTTGTAAAATGGAATATATGTGTACAATATCTAAACAAGGGAGCTAAAATCATGCCTCCTTGTCTCCAAGGGGGTTCGACCGGTTATGGGTATCCAAAGGGGTCTCGGGCTTTTCTTTTTGTGTCGGGATCACTTAAAATCTCGTAAAACTTAACCGTAAATTGTTCCCCAAAGTTAATTAGCATTTTTATTCACTTTAAAAATACTTTTCCATTAACCTAGAGTATTTACACGACATATTTACACTTTAAACCCTTCAAAACTTATTTGGACATTAACGGACGTGTCGGGACTCATTTTTTGGCATTTCTCAAATTTTACGGGTCAACCACCCAAAACTTAACTAACATAATAATATCCTCTAAAAAGGACTATTATTCACCATAAACCATAAATTACCACAATTCTCTACAAAATCAGCACCGTCAACACGGTACAAAATCTGAATAAACTGACAAATGTCAAATAGTCAAAGGACTTAAAATGAAATATTCAGAACACAAAAGGGGCAAAGGTTACATTCTACCCTCCTTAAAAGAATTTTGACACCCAAATTCAACTACTAACATCACTAAATAAATGCGGGTACTTAAGTTTCATCTGATCTTCACGTTCCCACATGAATTCAGGACCACGTTTCGAATTTTGCTGAACCTTGACGATGGCAATCCTACTACGCTTCAGCTTCTTGAACTCTCTTTCCAAAATTTCCACAGGATCTTCTATAAAATTTAACTTGGCATCAACTTGGATCTCATCCAAGGGCAATTGCAGTGTTGGATCAGCCAAACACTTCTTAAGGTTTGACACGTGGAACGTGTCATGACCACCATCTAATTCCTCAGGCAAATCTAACCTGTAGGCTACGGGGCCTACTTTTTCAATAATCTCAAAAGGTACAACAAATCTAGGTGCTAGTTTCCCTTTCTTCCTAAAGCGTACCACACCTTTCTAAGGCGACACTTTAAGCATAACATAGTCACCTACACTAAACTCTAGAGGCTTCCTCCTCTTATCAGCATAACTTTTTTGGCGATCATGCACAGCCTTAAGTCTATCCTTAATCTGCTAGATCTTCTCAGTAGTCTCTTGCACTAACTCAGGTCCTATCAACTGACCTTCTCCAACCTCAGCCTACATAATTGGCGAACGACACTTTCTACCATACAATGCCTCAAACGAAGCACATCTCACACTAGAATGATAACTATTGTTATACGAAAACTCAACCAACGGAAGATGAACATCCCAACTTCCTCCGAAGTCCAAGACGCACGCTCTAAGCATGTCTTCCAAAGTCTGAATAGTATGCTCACTCTGACCATCAGACTGAGGGTGGTAAGCCGTACTCATGTCTAAACGAGTTCCTAATGCCTCTTGCATTGACTGCAAAAAACTTGATGTGAAACGACTATCATAATCCGATATGATCGAGATCGGCACACCATGTCTAGCAACTATCTCATTTAAATATAATCTAGCCAATCTATCCATCTTATAATCCTCACGCATAGTTAGAAAATGAGCAGACTTAGTCAAACGGTCCACAATGACCCAGATTGTGTCATGCCCACTACTAGTCCTAGGCAACTTAGTCACAAAATCCATAGCTATTCCTTCCCATTTCCATACGGGAATCTCAGGTTGCTAGAGCAAGCCAAATGGCCTTTAATGCTCAGCCTTAACCTTCAAACAAGTTAAACACTTACTAACATACATATCTATGTCCTTCTTCATATCAGACCACCAATACCTATCTCTAAGGTCATAATACATCTTATCAGCTCCTGGGTGTACAGAGTACTTCGACTTATGGGCTTCATCCATTATCAGGGTTCTCACATCACCCTTTAAAGGCACCCATATTTGATCCAGGTAGTACAAAGTCTCATCACTTCTCTATTTTATTATCTCATCCAAACCTTTCTGCAATCATGCAGACTCATCCACAGCCTCCTTCTAAGCCGCCAGTATCATATCCTTGATACTCGACTAAAGGATCATATTCATAGCTCTAACTCTCTTAGGTTTTACTCTTTCCTTCCTACTTAGGGCATCAGCCACCACATTTGCCTTACCAGGATGGTAGCGAATCTCACAGTCATAATCACTAAACAACTCTATCCAGCGATGCTGTCTCATATTCAACTCTTTCTGACTAAAGATATGTTGAAGACTTTTATAATACGTATAGATGACACTCTTTGTCCCATACAGATAATGTATCCAAATCTTAAGGGCAAACACAACTGCTCCCAATTCCAAATCATGGGTCGTATAATTCTTTTCATGAATTTTTAACTGCCTAGACGCATAGGCTATCACTTTACCTCTATGGATCAACACGCAGCCTAGTCCTAACCCAGACGCATCACAATATACCACAAAGTCTTCTGGTCCATCAGGGAGAGCTAGAACAGGCGCATTACACAAC
Organism: Tanacetum coccineum; assembly: GCA_026074375.1. NCBI lineage: Eukaryota > Viridiplantae > Streptophyta > Magnoliopsida > Asterales > Asteraceae > Tanacetum > Tanacetum coccineum. Next base: position 14,047 of record BQNB010101377.1, on the reverse strand, counting down.
TTATCCTTTAAAGTTTGAAATGCCAATTCTTGTTCCTTACCCCAATCGAAAGTCTTACACTTCTGAGTCAAGATAGTAAGAGACTTAGCTATCTTAGAAAAGTTCTCAATAAACCTACGGTAATATCCAGCCAATCCTAAGAACGAACAAACTTCAGACGGAGTTCTAGGGGCTTTCCAATTCTTAACAACTTCGATCTTACTAGGGTCTACATTAATCTCGTTACCATTTATCACATGCCTAAGAAACTGTACTTCGCTTAGCCAAAATTCACACTTAGAAAACTTAGCATACAATTTCGCTCTCTTGAGCAATTCCAAGACTAACCTTAAGTGTTCTACATGCTCCTCTCGAGTCTTAGAGTAGATTAAGATATCGTCTATAAACACTATCACAAACTTATCAAGATAAGGTCCACAAACTCTGTTCATCAAATCCATGAATACCGATGGTGCGTTAGTTAGACCAAAGGGCATTACTATGAACTCGAACTGTCCATAATGAGTTCTGAACGCAGTCTTTGGAATGTCATCCTCATGCACTCTTGGTTGATGGTATCCAAACCTAAGATCTATCTTTGAGAAAAAATACGACCCTTGTAGTTGGTCAAATAGATCATCAATCCTAGGAAGCGGATAACGATTCTTAACCGTCAACTTGTTTAATTCTCTATAGTCAATACACATCCTAAAAGAACCATCCTTCTTTTTTACAAACAAAATGGGTGCTCCCCAAGGCGATGATCTTGGTCGAATGAAACCTTTGTCCTGGAGTTCCTTGAGTTGTCCCGACAACTCCTCCAATTCAAAAGGTGCCAAACGATAGGGAGACTTTGCAATCGGTACAGCTCCAGGGATGAACTCAATCCGGAACTCAATTTCTCGTAGATGTGGAAATCCTGGTAAATCATCCGGAAATACCTCAAGAAAATCTCTAACCACAACAATCTCTTCTTGTTTCTTATCGCTAGCCTTAGCACTCATCAAAAGTCTCGCTTTCTCTTTTGGTCTTTCTCCTAATACTCTAAGCACCTTGCCATCTAGTAGTGGTATCCTCACTACTTTCTCATGAAAAATTATTTCAGCCTTATGATTAGACAACCAATCCATACCTATAATCACATCAAAACTCCCATGCCCGAATGGTATCAAATCGATGTCAAAGACATGACCCTCGATTTCTAGTTTGCAACCCTTAATAACCTTATCAATCTCTACTAGCTGCCCGCTAGCTATCTCAATCTCATATCTGAAACCTAATTCACTAGGCTCTATGCCTAACAAAGGTATAAAAGTAGTGGAAACAAAACTATAGTCGGCACACTTGGGCCAAGCACCCGTATTCTCTCTTCCTACAGGGTTTGCGGTTGTAGCAAAAGTATTTCCAGTCCTAGTCCTCTTATTATCATACCTACCATTCTTATCCTTGCTAGGTTCCCCCACATTTCCTCTTTTCTCAACCTTCTTAATTGATCTATTCCTAACAGCCTCATCGGTCAGTGCACCAGAATTCTGCACAGCCTTCTGCATAGTCTTTGGCTCCGTTGCTGCCACCATCCTACGAATCTGTGGAGCAAGGCCATACACGTATCTCTCAATCTTCCTACTCTATGGGGTCACTAAATGTGGAACTAACCTAGCCAACTCATGAAACCTATCAGTATAACCCGTATGACCAGCCTCGACCATGACGTGATTCCACAACTTAGTTTCTAACTTTTGCATCTCATGACTAGGACAAAACTCTTCTATCATCATAAGCTTAAAGTCATTCCATGACATACTAACAGCAACTTCCCGGCTTAGCGTGCGAATCTGAGAGTTCCACCACGTTAAAACCTTACCCACAAATGAACCAGCAGTGTATTTTACTTTTTGGTCAATACTACAACCACTCATATCCTACACGGACTCCATTTTCTCAATCCATTGAGTAAGAACTACAACACCTCCTTTACCATCATATTCCTTAGGGTTACAAGCTAAGAACTCCTTATATTAACAACCTACCCGGTTGTCATTCACTAACGCTTTCCTAACGTTCTCCTGAACATTCTCATTAACAACATTACCATTTTGATTTCTAACATTTCCTTGGTTACCAACCTGAGCTAAAATGGCAGGTAAGAGGTTCTGTAATTGTTGGGCAATGATTGTCGAGAAGTCGGGTGCTCCTCTTACACCCCCATTAACTCCCTCTACATTCTCATTAGCTCCCAACCACTAGTCATTCCCTTGACCATTCAATTCGTCAACACACTCATCATTACCTCTCCTAGGTCCACTACCCCTCCCACCTCTACCAACCCGTTCACCCGTTCCCCCTCCTCGTGATTCGACAATAGGCCGACCAGTACTTCGGGTCTCATCCTTGGCGGCATTATACACACGGGAGAGAACATGGGCAACGTTAGGTAGGTAGGAAGACTAACATATATATAGAATATCTTACTATATATATAATTATACACATAATACCCTATTATGGTGTCAACATTAATTTGTGTGCACAATATTACCAAGTAAGAGTAAGTTGTGATACTTTTATAACTACGTTGGCCACCGTATTTATATCCGCATCCTTTCCCAGTCGTACTTAGTATTAAGCTCACACATTTCAATGACTAACATAACTAAAGCACCAAACCGCAAACACGTAAAAGCAAGCAAAAGTGGAACACCGCACACATAGATCCTATACGCAACTAAATGATGGATCTTTTGTTATAGTTTAGGCCAACCTACCTAGTTCTCTATAACCTTGGCTCTGATTACCAATTCGTCACACCCCGACAATGGCGGAAACTCGGGAATGCAACATAATGTTCAATCATAACACAAGATACAATATAGAGAATACTACAATGCATAAACTTCAAGTGTTACGAAGACCATTCACCTCGAACAACCTCGAGTGATGTCCCAAATCATAACTAAATTTAAAATCTCTTACAAATTTCAAATGCCCACACAGGGGTCCAAATCCAAGCTTAAACCAAAACTTCTAAATACTAATAGCCAAACAAATAAACAAGCAAGGTTTCACATGAAAAATCCACATGGGATACTCCTAAGCCTGCTATCACATATCACCAACTATTCATCTTTTACTTCACTTGAAAATTATACTCGAAAACGTCAACAATAATGTTGGTGAGCTCGTAGGTTTGACCTTAAACCCAAAAGTTATGCCTATATCTCAAAACAATGGACAATAGTGCAATATGATAGTGAATATATGAGAGTCACATAACTTAGCATCCTCGCTAATCATGTAAACTCGACCTAGCTTACCCGCTAGTCGAACCATGCCCTAGCATCACCGCTTGTCAGGTAGCAAATATGTCACTTACGCACCTAAAGAGCCTACCAGCTAGAGCACTATATTAGGGCAAGACCCAAACCCTTGCATGCCAAACACAGTACATGCAAGTAAAACCAAAACCCTTGCCGTGCCAAACACAGTACACGCAAGTAAAACCAAAACCCTTGCCGTGCCAAACACAATACACGCAAGTAAAATCAAATCACATATATTCACATAGCAATCATAAGCACATAATTTTCCCAAAAATAAAACCACGTTTCGCACAGTCAAATTTCAAAACAGTTCAAAACACATTTGAGTATCATTTTCCCCTAACGAAAAAACAGTAGAAAAATAGGGCTACGAGAACTCACCTTAAGCAAGTCTTAAGCAACCAAATCTCAATCACACAAGCAAATGCAACGACGTCTGCACACGACCTAGTCCAGTTAATGTCCTATTAAATCACTTATTTCCAAAACAGTCTTCACGTTTGATGCATAGAGGCTAGATGTGTTATACAATTACCCATAACAATCCAGTGGTGTGATGGTTGACGTCTCATCCCAAAATATCTTATCAATCCGATATCCCAATGATACATACTTATACTATTTAAGGAAAGTAACTAAGTAATATAAGTAAATATTTATAATAAATAATTATAAATATATCTCGATAAGTCAATTCGGTACCCTTAGTTTCCATAAAATAATCATAATATGGTTGAAAATGAAACGTTTACTCATAAAAAGCATATTAGAGAAGTTTCAAGAAAAAATATATTTTTCATCTTTTTGTGAATTTATTAAAATAATAAAATAATAAAATAATATTTTATTATTTAAAACCAAAAATCATGTTCTCATGTAAAATTTTCTAAGTATAACCTTTTTATGAAATTTTGACATGACCCGTACAATTATATATCGTTTTTCAAGGTTTCAAACCTTAATTTCAACATTTTTCACCATTTCGACACTTTTTCGACAAATTCCAAAATCTCAATCTTTAATGTTTACTAAAACGTTTTTTCTAGAATAACGTTCAATATCACTTCGTAAATACATTTTACTTTAAAAAGTCCGTCAAAACTCTTAAAACGATTAAATATCGCTTATTGGGCTTTAAGGCACAACAAGGGTCCAATAAGGAATATACGTCCAAAATACGATCCAAGCCCAAAACCTAAGGTCCATTTATATACATAAGCTCATACTAATTAGTAGAAAATAATACGGACCACATTAAGCCAACAAATAAGCTAGAGCTTATTTGTGCTTATTGGGCCGTGAGCCCAAGAGCTCAAAAATCAAGTCCGTAGCTTAAAAATAAGCTAGTACGCTACGTATAGTATTTGGTTACTACCATAAGCTATAAAAATAGTCCAGGAACATACGCCATAGCATGAAAATATTCAAAATCACTTCTGTTGTGATTCTAAAAGAAGAAGTGAGCATATAAGCTCAAAATAAGCCACGAAAAACCCACAAAATAAGCTATACAAGCTATTATTCAAAAGAATCTATTTAGCAACATATGTTATTCAACCATCATGACCACAATACCAAAACTAACAAAACCTTATCCTTGTTTCATTTTATTCGAACCCCATACACACCCTTTTATTCATTTCGTTTCCAAAAATTGATTTTTACGACGATCAACTTCTACAACTAACATCTATGCATCAATATAAACCCAAAAGGACAAATGAAATTTAAATTTGGAAACTTACAAGAAAACCTTCAAAAATGTAGATTTCGACACGAACCAGAAAACCAAAACGTTGTTTAAAAGAATACCCGTACACTTGTATCAACCCGTAGTATCTCGTTCTTGATCAAAGTTGGAAAATTTATGGTGTTTGTTTGGTGGCTTATTTTGGACGCACACACACACACACACATATAAGTGTGTGTTTTTTTGAAAACTAAAATAGGAGAACGAATGAAGATGTCGGTTGTAAATTGGAATATATGTGTACAATTTCTAGACAAAGTAACTAAAATCATGCCTCCTTGTCTCCAAGGGGGTTCGACCGGTTATGGGTATCCAAAGGGGTCTCGGGCTTTTCTTTTTTGTGTCGGGATCACTTAAAAGCTCATAAAACTTAACCGTAAATTGTTCCCCAAAGTTAATTAGCATTTTTATTCACTTTAAAAATACTTTTCCATTAACCTGGAGTATTTACATGACATATTTACACTTTAAACCCTTCAAAACTCATTTGGACATTAACGGACATGTCGGGACTCGTTTTTCGGCATTTCTCAAATTTCATGGGTCAACCACCCAGAACTTAACTAACATAATAATAACCTCTAAAAAGGACTATTATTCACCATAAACCATAAATTACCACAATTCTCAACAAAGTCACCACCGTCAACACGGTACAAAATCTGAATAAAGTGACAAATGTCAAATAGTCAAAGGACTAAAAATGAAATATTCAGAACACAAAAGGGGCAAAGGTTACAAAACCCCTAACCACTAGGTATAATATTACAAGTGATGTATACATAAAATTTAAAACCTATACCAAAAAACCTAACCCCATAACTACTAAAGCTCATACCCAAAATACTAAACCCTAAACCCCTAACCACTAGGTATAATATCACAAATGATGTATACATAAACCACTAAACCCTACCAAAAACTCTAAATACCTAACCACTAAACCCTAAACCACTAACAGCTAAAACCTATACAAAAAACCTAAAACCCCTAACCACTAAACTCTATACCAACAACCCTAAACCTCTAACCACTAGATATAATATCACAAGTGATATATACATAAGTTCTAAAATCTATACTGGAAACCCTAAACCCCCAACCACTAAACTCTATACCAAAAACCCTAAACTTCTAACCACTAGGTATAATATCACAAGTGATGTATAAATAAAATTTAAAACCTATACCAAAAACCTTAACCCCTAACCGCTAAACTCTATACCAAAAACCCTAAACCTCTAACCACTAAACTCTATGCCAAAAACCCAAACGCGTAACCATTAAACCCTAAACACCTAACCATGAAACCCTATACCAAAATCCTAAACACCTAACCGCTAAACCTTATACCATAAACCCTAAACCTCCTCCATAACTACTAAAACCTATACCAAAAACCCTAAACCCCTAACCACTAAACCCTATACCAAAAACCTTAAACCCCTAACCACTAGCTATAATATCATAAATGAAATTTACATAAATTCTAAAATCTATACCGGAAACCCTAAACCCCTAACCACTAAACCCTATACCAAAAACCCTAAACCCCTAACCACTAAACTCTATACCAAAAACCCTAAACCTCTAACCACTAAACTCTATACCAAAAACCCCAAACCCGTAACCATTAAACCCTAAACACCTAACCATTAAACCCTATACCAAAATCCTAAACACCTAACCGCTAAACCTTATACCATAAACCCTAAACCTCCTCCATAACCACTAAAACCTATACCAAAAACCCTAAACCCCTAACCACTAAACCCTATACCAAAAACCCTAAACCCCTAACCACTAGATCATGTGCCTGTAGGAACATAGGCTCACGCTCATCCTCGTCTTAAGGAACTGGCGGTGTTTGTAGATCCTTTGGGCCTGGTAAGTAATCCGGTGATGGTGGGGCTACTGGCTGTATCAGGAGTCCGTCGTATCCTAATACGATAACCCATGGAATACCTCCCTCATATATCTCCTCATCATCAGCTTCCTAGAAGGCTCGGCCAGGATCAGAGTCGGTGTAAAAAGAAGTGTAGGTAACCGCAGATGTCGCAGAAGACATGACTACTGCAAAAAGCAAAAAAATAACCAATATAAGTATTACTTATAGGAAAGATCGGTATGATATGTCCATAAGCTTTAATTATAAGAGTCTGATAGTAATATACGTAATATCATTCATCTACACGTATATCAATCAATCATGTAAGCACTTTGTAACTACTAATGCTAAAACAATGCATGTCATGTAAGCATATATTCTGGATGCAAACAAGTAATGTATGTATGTCCCTCGCAAATACCATTTGTGAAAGCAGTGTTTGAAAATGGTTATAGTCCAGACAAAACTTTTGACCTGGTTCTCTATAACCTGGCTCTGATACCAATCTGTAACACCCCCAAATCTGGGTAGCAGCGGAATGTTTAATATCCAAGGGCGTTACTTCATAGATCAATAAAACAAGACAAGATAACGACCACTAAATGTGTCGTTTGAAAAAAAGATACATTAGATTAACAAAATACTTATTTGTTACACAAGCCCATGGCTTTAAATGGTTCAACAATATAATAAAAGATTTCGGTTTATAACAATTATCCCCAAACTGTAATAAGACCCCAAATCTTTAATGTAGACTCTTCAATTATTGACTTCTAATGTATCATCATACCTCGTGCCTTACTGACTTAAAAAGCATGCTTAAAATGTCAACATAATGTTGGTGAATTCATAGGTTTATGTAAATCATTGGTAGGACCGCCAGATTTCTAAGTGTATGATTATGCAACAGATGCAAACATCATAAAAAGTAATTACGTTTTCCTAAGCTCATGACATCGAAGCTCGACATGTATGAATGCAAATAAAAGTATCCGTAAATGATGTGCTAACCCTGCAACATCCCCAAATCCGACAATGTATGCGTTCGTTCCTGATGATAGCTAATCACCTGAACGGGGGTTGTCAATCCCAAATAGATCTATTCATAACATTTGTGCTCACATAATGCAATTCCTAACTACATCTATGTAATTAGCAGTTCATGATAATGGACATAGTGGGTTATAGTTACTTAGGCAAACACGTAATCATAGTATAAAATGTACACTTGCGTCCAATTTGTAAAACAAAGCATGCTCTCACCCCAACAATGAAAAATCATTTAACATAATTAAAAAGAACATGGGGCGATGAACTCACCTTAGTAAATAGTCCTCTGAAAATGATAATAGATATCCGAGTATGAATCACACCGTCAAATACCTAAGTAAATACGGCCAATCTTAGTCTACAAATTTAGGTTAACGACTCATGTATAAACTAAATTAAATTTTTTAAAGTTTATATATGCTGTTATCACTTGTGTGGTGGTGCACATGATTATTGTATTTGTAATTTCGATGGCTCTTGGGAATCGTATAAACTTTGTTAATAAATATTCTTATTTATTAAGTCGTGGTTAAAACCGAATAATATCAGAATATATTATAATTCGTTGGAATCGTTAAGTGTTTATAAAATTCACTTTTTTTTACAAAATACCCTCAAGTTTCTTATAATTACCAAACAGTCCCTAGGTTTATTGAATATATAACATTTACATTTTAAACCCTTAAGTTTCAATAATTATACTTTTAGTCCTCTAACTATACAAAGTTTCACTTTAGGTCCTTATAGTTTCACATCACCCCCTTAACTTTCAGAATATTCAAAATAGCCCCTAGACTTATTAAAATCCGAAAATGACAGTTTTTACCCTATAGTTTACAAATTGACACTTTTAGCCCCTTACTTGTAAAAATTACTTTTTAACTCTGATTAAGATCTAACAAGTGACATTATGATTCATTAAGTCCCCTTAAGCTGTATAAGCTGCCTAAGCTTATAAATAAGCTTTAACGAGCTTATTTTGGCTTTTTCAAGCTTATTGGGCTTATGAGCCTAATAACCCAACCTGAAAATGGATAATAACGTCCATTAGGCATCCTTAGCTTATTTTCTATCCTCATTAAGTCTGTTTTCGGTCCAGCTAATCCAAATAAGCTAATAAGCTCTCGTGAGTAGGCTGTTGGGCCCATTAAAGGCCCGAATGGACTTTAAAGCTTTCGGTTAGGTCCATTGACTACATTAGGGTTCATTAAGTATGTTTAGCTTATGTGAGTTCCTTAATAAGCTAGTTCGAGCTTATTGTGAGCTTATAGCTCGTATAGGGCTCATTAATGGGCTAGTGAGCCCATTAAGGGTTTCGTGTGTTTTCAAAAAACATTACAAAGCCCAAGTCGAACAAATAAGCATTCCTAGTCCATATTTATAATCAGATAGCTTATTCATAAGGCTTAGCTTATTTCACATGACTCGTTGGGCCTATTGGGCCTCCAACATTATGCTGCCAAGCCTAAGTGACCCGAACCTAGCCCCTTTGATTTGCTAAATGATTTCTAGGTATCGACATATTAATTTGGCATTAGTTAACGTTTATAAATTGTAATTTAATACATGCATTCATTCCACAAGCTATCGTATACGATCCTAAGCCAAGTTATTAATCTTACGAGTAAAGTTAACGTGTAATTTGTCTTACATTTCTCACAAATGAAACCAAAGGTCAAAGTGAACTTGTATAAATAAATTAGACGTGTGTTAAGCCCTAACTTCGCACATTAACATGTTTTAGACCATGTACACACCACACAAGGCTTTATTTAGCATTCAAAAGGGTTGCATGAACCATGCATGGGTCGAACCATGCATGTTCACGTTCCCTCATGTTGATTAACAAGTTTACACGACTATTATGACTAAGTATAATTCATAACGAGTAGTAAAGGATTATGAACGAGTTAGTTCGACTTACAAAGGGTCCTAGTGTTCTTGATTCGAGTGTTGCGAAGTGAACTCAACCCGTATACACCCAACATGTATAACTATAAGCTCCAAAGCTTATAACCTTAGACCCTTTGTTCGTATACCCCTTAAACCTTTATACCCGATCTTTCAAAAGCTTCCTTGAGTCTTTGGATCAAATGTGGGTTGAATGTGGCTCGGTTAGATGTACACCGAATGTGATGGAGGAATATTCAGGAGAAGCTTAACTTGGAGAGAGTATTAAGAGTTTGGAAAATGTGTTATGTGAGCTAATGAGTCTTATTTATAGGGCAAGAAGCTAGTTAGTCTCCTTAGTTCACAAATCTACCAAGTCATACACTAGGAAGTGGTTTTTGAGAGTTCTGGTTTGCTACCCATTGTATTTGGTTAAACCACTAAGTACATGACTTAATTAGTTAGTTGATGTACAAGATATGATTAAGATATGAAATAATATGGTTTGTGTGCCCTTCTCTTGGTTAACCGCGGCACAAAAGGGATCCAAAGGGGGAATTGGTTATTAACCAATGGATAAATAGTCATTTGGAGACCATTAGGACTTGCATTAATTGAGACATAGATGTACTAGTACTTGTTAAGATCATTAGAAGATTTTTAGTATCTAGTAAATCACTTTGGACGATTTGTGTGGCTTTACTTGCCCAATTTCGGCAATCAAGTGATATTAACATAAGATTTGATTTAATTTTGTGTTTAGGCATTTAATATGGGTATTGGTTTGAGTCTAGGTAAGTCTAGGTATTTCCAGGGTGTGTCCAAATGTATTTTATGGTGAAACGTAAGCCATTTACGTGACCAATAAAATAAAATGAGCAAATTCAATAATTATCTTCCTAATAATTACTTGACACTTGCTTGACGTAAACCTTGATTGTATTGGTGACCGTTTACGTTAAATGATTATTTCTAGTCTACGCGATTTAGCTTAAAAGTCAAAATTAAAAGTAAACGCGTATCGGACTAAAATAAATAGTGATCATTAATAGAGTCGTACAATGACATGAAAATGAGAAATGTTACAGTCTCCACCCGTTAAAAGAGCTTTGTCCTCAAAGCTTAAGACCTTGTAGTAGATGACGAAGCCCGGTTTGTGAAGAGATGTGGGTATTTCTTTTTGAACGAATCCTCACATTCCCAGGTGAACTCAGGGCCCCGCCTAGAGTTCCAGCGAACCTTAACCAATGGTATCCGGCTTCGCTTCAATCGTTTGATCTCCCGTTCCATAATTTCAACGGGCTCTTCCACAAACTGGAGCTTATCGTCAACATGAATTCCTTCTAACGGCATGACTAATGGTTCGTCAGCGTAACATTTCTTCAGATTAGACACATGGAAAGTATGGTGAACTCTGCTCAACTCTTGAGGAAGTTCCAGCCTGTAGGCAACTTTCCCAACTTTTGCTAACACCTTGAAAGGTCCGACATATCTCGGGTTCAGCTTGCCCCGCTTACCGAACCGTACGACCCCTTTCCAAGGCGAGACCTTGAGCATAACTATGTCCCCAACCTCGAACTCTATCGGCTTTCATTTCCGATCGGCGTAGCTCTTTTGTCAATGCTGAGCAGTTTGCATCCACTGCTTGATCAGGACGATATTTTTCGTTGTTTCTTGGATCAATTCCAGACCAGTCAGTTGGGCTTCCCTAACCTCGGCCCAGCACACCGGTGATTGACATTTTTAACCATACACTGCCTCATAAGGGGCGGCCTTTATGCTAGCGTAATAACTGTTGTTGTATGAAAACTCAGCCAATGGCAAATGTTTAACCCAGCCTTTTCCAAAATCGATCACGCAAGCACGTAGCATGTCCTCGAGTGTTAGAATGGTTCTCTCGCTCTGGCCATCAGTTTTTGGATGATACGAAGTGCTCATACTAATATATGTACCCAACGCTTTCTGAAATGATCTCCAGAAATTTGAAGTGAATCTTCCATCACGATCACAGATAATTGAGGCAGGTATCCCGTGTCTTGCCACTATCCTGTTGAAGTACAACCTTGCTAATTTGTCTAATGGATCATTTTCCCTTATTGGCAAGAAATGAGCAGATTTGGTAAGTCGATCCATGATTACCCAGATGGTGTCAAAACCGTGCAACGACTTAGGAAGTTTGGTGATAAAATCCATCATGATATTATCCCACTTCCACTCGAGTATCTCAGGTTGTACTAGCAATCCTGATGGCCTTTGATGTTCGGCCTTGACCCTTGCACATGTTAAGCACTTGCTAACATAGGTGGCGATGTCAGCCTTCATATTGGGCCACCAATATAGCTTTTTCATGTCTTGATACATCTTTTCCGAACCGGGATGGATAGAGTATTTTGACTTGTGAGATTCGTGCATAATCACGGATCTTAAATCTACATAGCAAGGTAACCAAATCCTGCCTTGTAAACATAGTGTTCCATCGGCACGTGGTTCCAATCTTTCTTTGGGTATATCCTTTCTGATCATCCTGCCTACGTCTTCATTTATAAGAATTTCTGGTTTCAGGGCTTCGATCTGAGCTTCTAAAATTTGTTTGGGAAGATTTAAGCCAATAGTCATAACCAAGGCTCGAACTCACAATGGCTCAGTCCGTTCCTTACGACTCAATGCATTGGCCACTACGTTTGCCTTCCCCGGGTGATAACAAATGTCACAATCGTAATCGCTTAGCAATTCAAGCCAACGGCGTTACCTCATGTTAAGCTCCTTTTGATCGAGAATATGTTGTAGACTTTTATGGTCAGTGAATACGGTGCATCTGGTTCCATATAGATAGTGTCTTTATATCTTTAGAGCAAACACTACCAAACCGAGTTCCAAATCATGAGTAGTGTAGTTCTTTTTATGAATTTTTAACTGTCGGGGGGGCATAGGCAATCACCTTCTCCCTTTGCATTAGCACAACTCCTAAACCTTTGTGTGATGCATTGTAATAGACCACAAAGTCTTCGTCTCCTTCAAGTAAAGCCAGAATTGGCGCACTGTACAACTTCTGCTTTATCAACTGAAAAGCTTCTTCTTCCTTCTTGCCCCAGTCAAACTTAATTCCTTTCTGAGTGAGCTTTGTCATTGATTTAGCGATCTTCGAGAATCCCTCAATAAATCTCCGGTAGTAACCAGCAAGACCTAAGAATTGACGGATCTTCGTAGGT
>BQNB010101376.1:3427-21086 GCA_026074375.1 Tanacetum coccineum | reverse complement strand
TGTCCAAAGAATACAGGTGCTGGTGAGAAGAAGACTCTGAAGAAGCCTATTTAAACTTCTCGAGTCCGAAAATAGGTTTTAAACCTTAGAAAGAATATAGACCTGTTCCCAAACAGCCTACTTCTAGCTCTAATGGTATTAAGAAGAAAGGTGTGGTACCTTCTATTGAGGTTAGTAATTTAATTCCATTTTAAGTTCTTAATTCGGTCAATAATGATACCAATGGGTGGACTACTAATTTGGTAAATAACGAGGCTACTTCAAGTGGATCCTCTTTTATGAATATCAATAATAATAGTATTGGTACTACTCCTATTATGGATAAAATAGATAAGTTTGAAAACTTAGTTATCCTCCTTTATAAGGATGTTTTTAGGGTTGTCTCTGACAGCTTTGTTTTTGAGAAATCTACAATTTATTAAATAAGAGAATTTCTCGTCTTGAAAATTTCGGATTAGCTCTTGTATTTGTGTGGTTTGTTTTTATCGATCCGCATTAAAGACCTTATATGTCTGACTGAGTAAGACTTGGGTTTTACATCTGACCGCCTCTTAGCAAATCATCCAACACCCTTCAAACCCTCTTTCACCACTTGATAGTCCATACCCACAAGACCCTCCCTTCGTCGTCGTTCATGTCTACCGCTGACGTCACGAAACTCTTGGTTGGATTTTTGCTAGAAAGAGTATATGTATTTCGTGGTCTTTGTAAACAAGAAAAGATTATGGTTTTTGTGAAGAGATAAATCAAGACATAATCTAGGACTTGATAGGGAAAAAAAACTATAGTTTCTTTGAGAAAGAAGAATGTAGGCGTGTGTTGTTATGATTGAATATGAGACAAATTAGGGTTGATATTATATTACATATTATTTTGGGTTAAATTAATTAGGTTAGGCCATATTTTTAAGTTAAGACATAATTGAGCCCAATGTTGGTGGTTGTATAAATTAGTAAGTATAATTTAAAAAATATTTAGGGGTGAGCAGATAAACTGAATAAACCGAAAATCAAAACCGAACCGAACTAAAAACCGAACCGAATTTACCAAAATCGAACCGAACCGAACTACAAATTCGGTTTTCGGGTTGGATATGGGTTTGGCACTCAGAACCGAAAACCGAACCGAAAACCGGATTTATATAAATATATATATTTTTTATATATTCATGTATAAAAAATACCATTAAAATTTATCCTAATATAAAAAAACACTTTTTATACTTGAAATAATTTTTTTGGCTAAATATCTATGTAATTTTTTTTAATTTCGGTTTTCGGGTTGACCCCAAAAAAGATTTCGGTTTTCGGGATGACCCAAATTTTTTTAACCGAACTAACCTAACCGAATTAACCGAACAACCCGATAACCGAACCGATCAACACCCCTAATCTTGATGTTGGTTAATGCATATAGTTTTAAAAAGAGCGAATAATAAAGACTATTTAGACAATTATTAAAAACAAACAAAATTTTTTCATGCAGATTCGGACTTCATAACCACCTCTTACCAGTAAGATGTGGTAGTCAAATTCAGACACAAAACATCTTAATAAAACAAACACACCCTAAATCTTAGACTTCGGATGAACCTCAAAAAATGCGTTGAGACCATGTAACAAACCAACAATTTTATTACTTCTTGATTAACGAAAACCTTTTATCAAGACCAAGTTGTTGGAATATCTCATTATTTAACATGGCTTTAGACCGTTATACTATTAGACGTCAAATTTTACTTTAGTGACACAATTATCTTTTTTCTGCAACGGAAAAAAAACAGAGCAGATTTGACTCGGCACAACCTAACGATACATCCAATACCAATGATCTGTGCTTAGAATGATTCGCTTTAATTAATATTGATGGCTATTTGATGGAAATAAGTGTCATAACAAACATATACTCCGTGATTAGGGTTTGTGGTCATATTCATGTATCTTGTTAAATATAGACGAGCGCAATAAACTTACTGCTGTCTTGAGAATTATTGTGCTACTTCGAGTCAAAGCATAAACTATACAGAGTCTATTGTCATCTTCTACGCTAAGACATCTCAGGAGGTCCAACTTGACTTGTGTCGCCATCTACAAGTGACAATTACGGTCAAATATAGACGAGCGCAATAATGAATACTCTAGGTTCGAATAAGTAAGATTGACAGAATTTTGGTTTCTAAACACTTCATTGATAGGTGGCCTGATTGCTTGTCTGTTCAGGCTGGCGCTGGTCCCAAGACCAGCGCCACCCTGAAGATTAGGCCTGGATACACGTCTTATGACAACTACATTCGTCACCAACTTGAGAAAACAACAAACCCGAGACTAAGGAAAATATGGACAACTCGAGATTGGGAAAGGAAGATTCATGTTTTCACACAATTCTTTTCAGATCTAAAGCACAAGAAACTAATATCCAATGAATCTAAAGCTCTATGTGTTGGAGCTCGGGTTGGGCAAGAAGTGGAGGCTTTAAAAACTCGTTGGAGGTGGACTCAATGGGGGTTAGGAATCTTGTTCCATATCCACCACTTGTGATCAAAGGCGATTTTCATCATCAACCATTTGATGATGAGACTTTCGACTTTGAATTCTCGAATGTGTTTGATCATGCTTTGTATCCGGATAAGTTTGTAGGGGAGATCCAACGGACGTTGAAAGGCGGTGGGATTTGTGTTATACATGTGGCAATATCTAGACGGTCAGATAAGTATTCGGCGAATGATTTGTTTAAGGTAATATCACGCCGGTTGATAAGCGTTTAAAAAAAACGGTCAGATTCGGTTTACCACTAAGAAAGGTTTGAATGGTTCGGTTGGATAACTGAAGTGGTGTTTAGGAAAAAGAAAGCAAGTCATCAACTGTATACATTTATTTGTTTATGATCTTTTTTTTTTTGGGGGGGGGGGGGGGGGGGGGGGGGGGGGGGGGGGGGGGGGGGGGGGGGGGGGGGGGTTTTTGAATCTTGTTTATAGCTAGCAAGTTTAAAAATGATCGTCTTAATCTTCTAACAGCAGCCCACGAATAATAATGTCGTCTGTTTAAAACCGCGAACACAAAATATACTCAAACCGACTCAATTTCGCATAAATAAATTATACTGCTGCATTTGAATAACTGAATGACCCACAGTAACAGAAAAATAATCTGGTCATGAATAAGGAAACAAACACATGAAACTGTGACGCCGAGCATCAATGGCAGCTTCTAGCAACGAGAAAAGCAAAGCCCAGATGATTGAGTGTGGCCAGTAAGGTGTGGCAACAAGGCTCTGTGCCTAAGAAGTCCTACACCTAACCATCGTGACCTTTTGATTGATGCCATTTTAGCTGCTACATATAATGACTCTCCTTCCATTTTTTGTTGTCGATATTGTTGGTTCTGAATAGCATTATGTTGCCATAATAAATATTCTAGACCAAAGTCAGTTGCGTAGTCGAACTTATGCATATCTGCCATAAAGGTTAAACGGGGAAGTCGGAAAAATGGTGGCTTTGAATTGCTATTGTGCAAACCCATATGAAACATATATTCGCCCAACAAAATCAAAGTTAAAAGTTGAAAGAACTAACAAGAACATATGCCTCTAAGAGATGTTTGACAGTTGGGATTAGCTACTTTGGGCCTGATTATCTGATTTTTTAAGGGGTGTTTGGCATTTCATTTTTGATGAGTCAGAATTACAATTATAAGCACAATTATTAAGTGTTTGAAGGTTCCATAACACTTCCCAATCGCACCAGGAGTTGGACCAGAAACCGCATTATTCTGCAGCGTACTAAACAAGCAGCCAAACAGAAAACCAGCAGCGCGAAACAGCAACAGAAATCTATAAAAGAATCCAAAAGTTTGGTGAAATATGTGAAAGTTGATTACATTGACTGCAAGTTACTAGGATTTCCGATTGCATGCAGCAAAATCCTGGACAGATGCTGACAAGCATGATAAATCGTAACAAGGAAAACTACACAGCTAAAAGGCATGAATGACACAAACTATCAAATCACCTAATTGGAAGAGCGCTTATGTACAATAGCAAAATTCAGAAATTTACTTATTAGTTATTCGCTTCAGGTTATGTTTATGGGTAAAAAAATTTATAATGAATTGAACCTCATGGATATATTGCCTAAAGGTGTTACGTCATGCCAAAAGGTACCCGTTTGACCCATTTCCCAACTCGTCAGACTCCCCGTTTGACCTTTTGATACCTCTAAATTATTGTGAAAAGATACTCACATAGCAGAAACCGATGCATCATCGGTGCATGTAACCATCTTCCAGCCATGTAAAACACAAGTTACTAATCCTTAGCAGAAGCATGGACTGGTCTTCTAATACGAGTTCGTTAAGAGGCAAATAAATGAAAAGAAAAGAAAACAAGTCCATAACCTTTATTGTGCAGGTCAGAGCCACATCACAGAAATTATGAGTTTTGTATAAACAAATTAGAAGGTCATAGTAACAAGGCAAACAACTCATATGGTGTTTTGATTTTAACTACTAACCTTTCTATTTTTCGTGGATCCAACCTGCGCCTGTATATTATCATCATAATAACTAATTTGTTATAGTTTCATTATGATTGGAACCCATAATTTACTGAGATGCTAGAAGGTTCAGTTGTTACTGCGCAAAAAGATTTCGCATGATATCAAAATGAATGGGTAGAGCAAGGTGGATAACAAATAGCACAAAAGTAATATATAAACTAAAACGACTCATTTTCATATAAATAAATTGAAATAATCGATTTATAAAACTAAATCTCCAACAATAATGGAAATATAAAAAAGAACATTTGAAACATGAATCACATGTTGTTCATCATTCAACATGCTAAAACTGCACAAACCAAATAGTAAATATCATCACTCTTTCTTCCTAGAATCTTTGAGTTGTCCCCTCTTTCGGATTTTGAGACAATAACCGTAACGCCAAGCATCAATGGCAGATTCTGGCAACGAGTAAAGCAAAGCCCAGATGACTGAGTGTGGCCAGTAAGGCGTGCAGCGAGGCTCGTGCCCTAACCATCTCAACCCTGCTTTTGCGTATCCGCTTGCTGATGGTACAAAGAATGAAGACCTCTTGATCGATGCCATTTTGGTTGCTACATATAATGGGACCTGCAAAACAGTTTAAAATGTTCAGTTATTATACATGTGAAATACCGATGTCTAAACAGTTTTTATAATGTTAATTTACCGCACTAGTCATAGGCATTTCAAGATTTCTTAATTAAGATTTTTGACATTTATTTGTAAGGCTAATTCCATACAAGCCAAGGCTAATTCCATACATTTATTTGCAGGACAGAACAAAGTGGGCGAGGTTGGGTTGGACAGACCCGTTAGACGATATTTGACCCATTTAACACGCCCTCGTCAAGCGGTGGCCCTGTGCAATGGCACCGCTTGCACTCCCCTAAAGACGGCCCCCCCCCCTGAACACACCGGACATAAGCCCTAATCATGTATGGACGAACCCATTTTAATCCGTCTTATTTTAGCTAATGTTTTTATATACTTTACTTGATTGTTACCCATTTTACAAAACAAATAAAACGCGAATGTGACTCGTTCCATAAAAAAGGGGTTGAAAATTCGCCACAACGTAGATTGATCTAACATGAGCCAAGCTAGATTGGGGGCCCAAGACAAAACTGAGTCTGCCTAATAATGTTTTCCTCCCTCAGTTTAGGAGTGGTAGACTCCGGTTTCCTAACACTACAATCCGCTAGGCAGTGGCGGAGCTTCAATGTTTTTTCTAGAAGGGCTAAAACGTACATAAATTCATATCGGGAGCGCCAAAGTAGTAAAATCCTATATTAAATCAATGTGCAGAACAAAAATAGTCATATTCTGTGCATGTCTCCGTGTCAGCCCCGCTAGGTCATGTTAAGTAGACCATGCATCTTCTTGACTAAAATTCACTGCTACTTGATTAGTTAGTGGCGATTTCAGTATTCTCCACCACTGACTGCTATAATAATTTTTCCATGTACGTCTACCATATAAACTTGAATGAAAAACGGCTCAGACTAGTATAGCAATTTTAGCATGTAAACAAAAAAAACCGATTCATATGCGTAAAAAGGAGATGAGGAGACATGCCTTAAGACAATTCATCTCTCATAGTCTCTTCTGTTAATTTTGCTATATGTCTACTCTCTTTAAGCATAAAATTAGGTATTGTGTTATTAACTCATAGAATAATTACTCGACCATCAATCTATGTATACTATAAGTGCTACTCACCAAGAGGTTTATAGATTCAATGTCAAAAAAAACTGAAAAAAACTGCGGAATTAGGATGCGTATTTTAAAGTGCTTATTTAACTTTTGAAAGAAACGCAAATTGATAGAGTAAATGCATATATTCAAGCGTTTACCTACTGTCTTCCTATAGATTGTTTGAGAGATCGCTAAGATAATAAGCACTGTATATACAGCAATCCCAAACACCCCAAAAGAACTCAAAAGTCGATAAATTACCTGACATTGCACATCAATGCCTTTATCCTTGTATTCAACATAAAGACACCTTGAAAACTGATCAACATACCTATACAAACAAACCAAACAAACATCAATCAATCACCACATATAACACACCAAAACTAACTTAAAAAAGATAAAATAAAAAGTAAAGTACATTTTACGGTGTAACTTACGCTTTCTAGCGGCATAAACCTCGCGTATAGCGGATCACAAGGAATAACAATAGCAATCACCAGAACCAATATTAACAATCGCGCCTTTTTTCCTCATAACCATACCAGGCAACACAGCTTGTGTCACTTTAGTAGTCCCTTCAACATTAACCTTAATCAAACTAGTCAACAACTCATCATCAACTTCATGAAAAAAACGCGCGTAAGGATAACTAACACCAGCATTATTAATCAATATTCCAACATCTAAACCATCAATCTCTTCCTTAATCATACTAATCCCATAACTCAAATCACCACAAACATCAAAAACAACTTCCTTAATCTCAGTTCCAACATGTTTTAATTTAATATCAGATGCAACTTTTGATAGTTTCTCAGGATTCCTACCTACTAATACTAAATTTAAACCATTTTTAGCTAACTCAAATGCAAATGCTTTACCAATACCATCAGTTGAACCTGTCACAAGTGCCCAAGATCCATACTTTTTTAAATCTTTTGATTTTCTGATGAAATTGACATATACCCATTTCAAGATTTGTGTTAAAGATTTGGAAAATGATATGAAACCTTAAGAAAAAGATGAATGAGCCATAAAGGTTGGGTTAGCTTGATGTGCATGAACAATATTCAAGCGCAAATAATGATATATTTTGTCTTTTGTGTGTGTGTTATAGGTGGTAGAAATGTGTTCCAGAAAAGAAGATCTTGTTTTTCTGGAGATGTTGATGAAAAATATCAAGTGTGTTGCAAGGAAAATAGATTTGATACTCCGAGGCAACGTAAGAAAATACTTAAATGTTGGAACACAAAGGATGAATGCGATAAACTTTGCCCAACATTACCGCCTTAATCTTCTTCTTTTTTGTGTATCACGCATGCTGTTGTTAATGATCAGAATAAATTGTTGTTAAAATCTTTGTTTATTACAATATTATTCAATAAAGATGTATCAAAAACATATTCCATTGTTTTTACTGTTTTTATAGACGTTTTTGTGTTTGATTACTATAGTTAATAAATTAAGCATTTACAGTATAATTTAGATTCTATCAAAAATTAAGATATGAACGTGTAATTTTTACCATCAACCTCATTTTAGGAAATTACATCATTAAGTGACATATTTATTTCTTAATTAAAAAATCAACTTTATTTTTAAATTGAATTTTTTTTTTATAATATAATTTCATCATATTTTTAAAAATTTTGTTCTTTTTAATTTAACATGTATTTTAAAGCTAATGGACTTGAAAATGTATCCAACTTGTCATTTTTTGTTATTGTATGTAGCCATCTTTTTTTTTTGTTATTGTATGTATCCAACTTGTCATTTCGGTTTCTGTTACCTCTCATTTGCAACGTTAGTCCATTTAACTAACGAACAGTTGCAACGATAGTCCTTTATGCTAACGCCTGTTTGCAATTAATCAAATTCAGGTTATTGTTACAAATATATTTTCAAGTTATTTTAAAATTTATACACGTTTTTACACATATTTTATACATGGTTTATACACGTTTTTTATTTCGGTTTCAGTTTACGAGCAATAATAAAAAGAATTAAAAAATTAATAAATTTAAAAAAAAATTATTATTGCTCGTAAACTGAAACCGAAATAAAAAAAATTAATAATTTTTAATTTTTTTATTATCGCTTGTAAACTGAAACCGAAATAAAAAAAAATTTAATTTTTTAAATTTTTTTTTATTATTGCTCGTAAACTGAAACCGAAATTAAAAAAATTTAATAAATTAAAAAAATATATTATTACTCGTAAACTGAAACCGAAATTAAAAAAAATTAATAATTTTTTTTATTATCGCTCGTAAACTGAAACCGAAATTAAAAAAAAAAAAAAAATTTTATTATTGCTCGTAAACCGAAACCGATATAAAAAAAAATTTAATTTTTTAAATTTTTTTTAATTATTGCTCTTAAACTTAAACCGGAATAAAAAATATAATTTTTAAATTTTTTTTTTATTATTATTGCCTCCTAAAACTTAAACCGAAATAAAAAAAATTTAAAATTTTTAAATTTTTTTTTATTGCTCGTAAACTGAAACCAAAATTAAAAAATTAAATTTTTTTTTAAAGTTTTTTTTTATTATTGCTCGTAAACTAAAACCGAAAAAAAAAAATTTAAATTTTTTTATTTTTTTATTATTGCTCGTAAACTGAAACCGATATAAAAAAATATTTTTTTTTTAATTATCTGGCTTTTAAACTTAAACGAAATAAAAAAATATAATTTTAATTTTTTTTTAATTTATTGCTCGTAAAATGGAAACCAAATTAAAAAAATTTAATTAAATTTTAAATTTTTTTTATTTATTATTGCTCGTAAACTGAAAACCGAAATAAAAAAATTATAAATTTTTTTTATTTTTTTTATTATGCACGTAAACTCGAAAACACTATATAAAAAATTAATTTTTAAAATTTTGTTTTTATTATTGCTATTAAACTTAAACCGAAATAAAAAATAATTTTTTACATTTTTTTATTATTGCTGCTTAAACTGAAAACGAAATAAAAAAAAATTTAAATGACTAACGTTGCATCTGTTGTTAGTTAAATGGATAACGTTGCAATATGAGAAGTAACAGACTACCAATATAATAGGATGAATTTTAAGTTGGATACATACAATAACAAAAAAAAAGATGGCTACATTACAATAACAAAAATGACCAAATGGGATAAATCTTCAGTTTTTTCATTAGCCCTATATTTTAATAATTTGAGTGTTTTTTATATTTATACGTGGGTTTATTTTATTTTAATTTAAATTTTTTACGAATCATACTTAATGTAAATACCAAAACTTGGTTCTGTGACCATAATATCTACTTTTTAAGAATGTTTGATGGGTAAGAGAGTGTGAGAATCTTTTAATGATGATGTTAATATGATGTTGCGGGAGTGACACGGAAAACCCAAACAAATACATACAATGAACACGTATACATACGAAGTGTTGTGAAACGAATTCACTAAGTGGGTAAGAAATTGCGGAAGAGTTAAGTTAGCAAATTTTATCGCCGCGGCTATACGCGAGTATCTAGTTATAGTTAATAGGCGTGCCTAACATATTTTTGTTAGATACTTCTTAATGTGTGTATTGTTTAATCTAAAACCATTCTTTCAAGTTTCAGTCAGAAACCATTATCTCAACTAGAGTAAGTGTATTATTTAAAATTTTAATCTTAAATCTTAAAACTTAAGTTAATTTAGTTTGTTTAAATTACCCTTAAATACCTCTCAATATATTTTAAACTTAATCAATTTTAAAATCGATAACATTAAAAACATATTTTTTTTTTAAAACACATGCTTTGTATTTAAAAAAACAAACGTTTTGCATCAAAGGTCTAACAAAAATCACGATTTCACAAATATAATTATTTTCCGGTATACATCAACGCTTTACGCAAGTGTTACTTTACATAATTTTCAACTTTACATATTAAACTGTTAGTGTAAATATTACAATATTTAAACTAAACAAGTCATTTGGTTTTGATAATGACAAACAAGTAATTTGTATTACATAACGTAAAATGTGCAAATTACGCGTGACCACATCTTATCAACGCATGCATTCATCAACACATCTCGACGTCTTGAGTCTACTCATGCTTCAACAAAAGGTACGAATATGTTGTTAAGTTGCATTATGATCAACCTTTTTGACAAACCATTAAGAATGTTTAAAATACTTTTTAGAGTCATTAAGTAGTATTTTATACCACTTAAATAAGTAATCTTTTATTTAACTACTAATTAATTATATTAAATAATAAGACAAAATAATTAGTGAATACAGACAAAACTAAATATTCTTGTCTAACAATTTTAAGTAATAAATCTTTTATAATCTAACCAAATCAAACATATTTAGCCATTTATAGTAAACCTTTTAGAACGGTTCGAAGTTTAGTAAGATTGATAGAATTTTGGTTTCTAAAAACTTCATTCATAGGTGGCCAAATTCTCATACTTTGGCTCTTACTAAAGAGTTTTTCAAATCATCTCATAAACTCGGTAAATGATTATGGTCCAACACCTTTCAAGTTTTACAATTCTTGGTTGCATCATAATGATTCAGCACAATCATAAACGATTCTTGGTCAACTTTTATCAACTGCCATTCGACCAATCCGGCGGTCAAATTTAAACTTAAGCTGAAACAACTCAAATTTAACCTTAAAAATTGGAGAAGGTCCATAAACATCACTGAATCAGCAGCAGCAATAGAACTTCGAGAAAAAATAGAAGAAATTGATCGAAGGGTTGAGTTGTCTCCTCTCTCGGCTACCGTTGTGGATGTGAGAATCGAAAAAGTAAAATTGATTGCTAAAATGGAGAATCGTAAGCTTAAAGATCTTAGACAAAAAGCCAAGATGAAATGGGATTTAGAGGGTGATGAAAACTCTAGTTTTTTTTCATGGGATCATCAATAACCGTAGAAACCGTGCAAGAATAAATGGGTTGGCTATCGAAGGTGAGTGGGTAACTGATCTCATTCCCATCAAGTCTCACATTCTTCACTTCTTTGAAACTAAAAGTTAAAGTGTTGGGATATGTCCAATATATTAAATAAATATACGGCCGAAAATATGTGAGCCTATGGGGGCACACACGTATACACAGAGGATACGTTTATTAATTTAATTAATATATTTATTGTATATTAATTATATTAATATACTTCACGAAATATTAAACGGTCTTTAATTATTACGTTAGACGATATAATTAATTAATAGATATTAACAAGTGAGGGACTTGTTAGTACGAAAACCAAACCCGTGAGGTGTTGGTTGTGACCGGTCGAACAAGGAAAAAAAGAGTCCGAAGTCGAACTTTATGAATTTGAGGGAGGTGTTTGAGTATGACTTGGAGACCAAGTCATTGGGCTATATAAACCCTCAGTCATTCGATGATGGGGATAAGAGATAACAGATATTCCAAAAAGTCATGCGATACAAATATTATACCCTAATAATATCACACGACAACACTTGTCATATGAAACAATATGCATGGTTTCATGGATAACCATACGCATACCATGCATGTTAAAAGGTCATGCACATGCATAGTATGTAGATGTCTTTTCCTTGTGTGTTGATAGTCAACAGAAAGCAACAAAGGTTTTTTTTTGTTGTTCGACAATATTGAAAATCAAGAACAATAGTGTTCGATTGTTTTATCGTGAAGCAAAGACTAGCATCCTAACGTATCTCGGTGACGTGTAGTGTATGCACACCATAGAGGTTATCTACTTTGATAACTTTATTAGTTGAGCTTTTCTTAAGGGAGACTTTAGAAAAGTTCTTAATTGCTCTTTTGGAATATTATTATATATTTTATAGTGTATAAAATTAACACCACATATTCTATCCGTGTTTATCTTTTCCGCTGCGTACTCGTGATATATTTAATGGTTAAATAGATGTAAAAACCCAACAGTGGCATCACGAGCCATCGTATATGATTTTGTAGTTACAAGTAATAAAATTGGACAAATTAAGGTTCCGTGATTAATTTAATGCCCCGCTGGGCGTTTTCGTTAAAAAGATTTGATCTTGATGGTTAATAAAATTAATTAGACGGAATCTAGGTTGTATGCAATTTTATATAAAACTCGATGTATTAATTGTTAATCGTTTTAAGTTTTTGTTAATTGTTAATGGAGATCCATGATAAAATCATGCAAATTTATCATGGATTAATATTTAAATCTTGTTAATTTGTTAAAAGGATTTGGTTTAAATATGATCAAGATTCACATAATTTTAAATATTTTCTGAATTGGTAAGATCCATGATTCAAGAATTCGGGAAGACCTTTATTATTGAATTAATGGGGCCTAAAATAGTTAAAAGATTTATGTGCTATGTGGTGTATATTTGTATAAGGCTTACGCAATCGATTTTGTCGATGAATGTGGCCGGAGTTTATAGGACGAAGGAGCCTTATATGAATATGTGCATGTTTTAATTATTAGATAATTAGGATCATATTTAATGTTTGCATGCCTTAATTGTTAAGTGTGTTTAAATAAATGTTATTTAGTTTAGTTAATGTTTATATGTTTTATTTTAAGTTCTTGACTTGTGAGAAAATAAAAGGGTTTTTCGGAAAACAAACATAAACATGACTAATGATTATCGAAATAAGATTTATTATGGACTATCTAATGCAAAAAGTCAAAAGTGGATTCGGCTTACATCCGATATAAAATCTTCCATGACTAGACTAGCATTTTATAGTTTGTAATGTATTCTTTAAATTAAAGTTTTAATTTTTATCAATGACGTAATTTGCAAAAGTACTATATAGTTGCAAGGACAAGGTTCGGGGAGACTCATCAAGACTTCGGTCTTGTAGACACCATTACCCTATAATACCTGACTACGTTGTAGTTTCCTTACCTTGCATACTATGTAGGAAGTCGCGAATGGTCTAGGGTTTGAATGATTTTTAATCATTCTTTAATCTTTTCCCGCGATAAAAGGCAAATCTTTATATTTAAAGATACGTTGAATCGTCAATTTTAAGGTCTCACTATTTATGTATAAGATACGATGATAATAGGTGATACCGTAATAATAACTTAATTGAGAATAAAGTTTTTATTAAAATCTATGATACGAAGATGTATGCATGCTTCTTCGTACATATTTGACACGTCAAATAAAATACCCTTTTTCAACTAAGTTGTTGCCATCCAATTTGTAAAAACACTTGTAGATTGCTCTTTACTATGCGTGAGACGTGTGTAGATTTGCAGTCTCAAGGTGATTATACGCTTTTCCGTGAGACGGTGAGTGTTACATAATCACAGTTTTTGATTGGACGACTTAGCGTTGTTGTGGTTAGACCTATTAACACGCGGCATAGATGGGATGAAACATGCTTACTAGATATTATTGTAATAAAGTAAGTCCCATATGGTTTAGGAGTTACAAATGTTGTGAATTATCAATCGTTGATTACCTTTTGAATACATCATCACTAGCAGATCAACTGATGTGGTGGTGGTATGTCAAGTAGGATCCTAACCTTAGAAAATTAATTGTTTATTTGAATAAACATGGGTAGTTAATTTTCTTCAAGGAGTATTATCGAAAATACTAAAATTGAATTTTGCGATTCTATTAATAGTATTAATGCAACGATAAAACCGTAAACAATGGTTTGTTTCTTTATCAAAGAAGTCAAACCGAGACTCCTTTCCTTGTAAGGAACAAGGAGACTCATTCCTAATATCTTTCTTGCTCCGGAAAGTTATAATAGGAACGTAGGAATTGTCCTAATGTAATCAAACTCATAGCAAGCTTAAAAGTTAAGTATATTGCATGACTTATATTTTCATATAGATTTCATGGTGAATATTTTGAAAGATATAAGACATATAGATAACTAGAGAATATGTTCTTAAAGCTATCAAATGGTAACATCTTAATGTAAGATGTTTTATGAGTTCTTGATTAGTAAAATACCATTATTACCGCAAAATGGTAAAGGCAAACTAGGATAATATATCTAGTAGTTTGTCTTAATCCAAGTTAAGAAGGAAATTGCATGCCTAATTTTTAAGTTAATCAATAGCATTGATGGATAGTCCCTCATCTACATAGTAAAACTTTTGAAATCCAAGTAAATGTTACTAATTAAGATTTCAAAGAGAGTTGGAAAGTAAATAGATCACTATTTTTTTTTCACTGGTTATGGAACACTTGTAATGTTGTCAAATCCATTGGGAGCATCGCGATTTATTTCTGAACAAAACATTCATGTGATGCTGTCAAATTCAGTGGGAGCTACAAGATTTTAATCTTGGTAGTAACATATATTATTTCTTGCTTATCTTGAAATAATATATACTTTTCCAACTATAGACACTCATGTTTTTTAAGGATAGTTGTGCACTATTTCTTACTAAACAAAGTGGTTCTATATCTACTTGTAACGTTAATATCTGTGACACTATCATATTGTCTGTATAAACAAACGAATGTCGTGTGGTTTTACTATGTGTATGATGTTGTGTCATGCACAAGTGGGAGAAATCTTTATTGTGTGCAAGGTACAACACATGACAATAACGATATGATTAAAGGTTCGCTTGACCGTAAGGTAAGAAACAATATGTCGAGACTTATGAATTAAAGACTACTTCAAGTAAAATGTTTATGTATTTTTGGAATGTCCAAAATAATGAAGTAATCTTGATTTAAAGACTACTTTGAGTAAAAGGTTTATGTGCTCTTGGAATGTCCCAAATAATGAAGTAATCTTGATTAACTTGAAATTACTACTGAAGCCAAAAGTTGAGAAGAGAAGACATATTTACAACTTTTTATTAACTGTGTGACGCTATAACAGATCACGGGGATATCAGCTATGCTGCAAATTACATAAGCTATTTGTTAAAAATACAAAAAGGTATATTTTTAACCCTGCATACATTACCTATGCTATGTATTGCAGAGGAAACATAAAATTACATTAACGTTGCTAAAAATGATCTAAGTTAATTGTTTCAAAGGCAAAAATATTTACATTAAGCCCTTACATTAGAAACAATCACTCCCTCATTTACCCCTAATGTCAAGCAACCTTGAGCGCCAGAAACATCATGCAAACCTGGGAACTACTATGCACGCCTTTCGATAACATATATGCACGCTTTTTGATAACATATATGCACGACTTTGAAAACATATATGCACGCCATCTATAAGTACAAGTACCTCCATTGATTATCTTCATTACACACCGTCATTCCTATGAGTGAGTTATCCCCCTGAAACAAATACGCACACTTAACTTATTTGCAAGCTTTTATCTGAAATTTGTTAACTAATGGAAGTAAACAATAACAATTACATTAATATCACAACTAAAATAGCACCAATAACATAAAATTCATTAATACTTTTAGAGAACATAACATAAACTCATGGCTTGAAGAAACTGAGAATGCACAGTTACAAAACGTCATACCATTAAACAAATCTTATGAAAAAAGTAACATCACAAAACTTGATTACACATAATAAACAAAAAAACCATTATTTCAGATAACTAACATGCCAACAAGAAATTCGTAAAATAGCTTCACTCAATCCACTAATAATACAACTTTACATATATTACCAGTCAACATTAAATATGAAAGTACGTAAATAAAACAAATGATAAAAGATATTCTAAACTGAAGTATGAAACGACTCATTTTGGTGAATAATTAAGAGTGCAGGACCAGGTATTGACAGAGAGCCATGACTATTATCTCAAACACATGACTTGTCTCCAACAACCTCAACCCGTGTACTAATTGTCATACATCTATATCCTGATGGTTAGCCAACCAACTCCATTAATAGGTCTTTTATGCAAGGCCCAGATTTATATCTTGAGAACCAATTTTACTACTAATTACATGGCCCAAGATAGATTTAAAATGAAACGATAATACATTTCTTAGAATAAACGATACATAAGAACAAACAAGACAGAAAATGAACAAACAAGCAAAAGGATGGATGACATGGCACATATATTAAAATGAATTGGATCTGTTTAAAACCTTCTTCCATGCGGCTTTCCAGTTTAGGGACAAAGAACCATGTCCTTTAATGATACTAAGAGACGATCGACAAAAGGAGGGTGATGGCGGTGTTGTGCGTGATTGGGTCGGTGATTGATCTAAAGGGAAAAGAGAGGCGACATTTGATTTTTGGGGATGAGATCTGTAGGTTTAGGGAAGTTATGCAGATGGAAAGTAGCACATTTTTAGGGTAAATACATAATACCTAAATTGCCCTTGATTTAATTTCTTTTTCTAAAATATGTAGTGGATATTTACAAAGATGTCATCTTGCATTGATATCATGTACATCATGCATTATTAGGAGTAAATAAGCTGGTTCTGTAGGTTCTGTACAAAAAAGTGATTCTGCAAAGAAAATGCCACTATATATATATATATATATATATATATATATATATGTATATATATATATACATATATAGGGAAGGGATCAAGTGAGAAGAAAAACTAAAAGAAAGAAAAATAAAATAAAAAGAAATAAAAATAATTTGAATCGACATATTTCAGAATATGAGGGTCGAAATTTAAAGGTGAGATACATCCATTTTGTAGGTGCATCTGAAATGGTGTGGTTGTG
Source organism: Tanacetum coccineum (assembly GCA_026074375.1). NCBI lineage: Eukaryota > Viridiplantae > Streptophyta > Magnoliopsida > Asterales > Asteraceae > Tanacetum > Tanacetum coccineum. The sequence continues at coordinate 4,200 of BQNB010101376.1, read as the reverse complement.
ATTTCTTCTCAAACATCTCATTTAACTATTCTTCTCATTAGATCCTTACTCTACATATAAATAACAAGATATATATAGAATATATATATATAAATATATATATATATATGTAATATATATAGTAGTATATATATATATGTATGATATATGATATATGTATATATATATATGTATTAAATATATATTATATTATATGAATATATCTTTTAGGTCTGAATCTGACTACCGCATCTTACTGGTAAAAGGTGATTACAAAGTCCGAATCTGAATGAAATAATGTTGTTTGTTTTTTTATAATTGTCTGAATAATTTTAAGTACAAATATTCGTGAGAAGGATAAAACAATTTTTTTTTTTAAAAAAGTTCTCGAAAAATTCCAAAAAAAATTCCATTAAATCAGGTATGTTGGTGCATAAAACTTTTGTAAAAGAAGTTTTTCTAATTTTGAGTTTTTATACGTTTTTTTAATGCGCACAAAAAGATTTTGATGCACAAATTTTTTAACTTGTTATAGTTTGATGCACAATAAAATTTTGATGCAAAAAGTCAAAAGAAGTTGAGTACAAAAACGAATTTTTGATGCACAAAAACCGATTTAATGCACAAACGTTTTTTTCATAATTTTTTTTGAGCAAAACTATCAACTTTTAGAAAAACTTATTTCACAACTTTTTCATGCACGTGGAATTTATTTAGAATTTTTTGAGAACTTTTTTCAAAAAAAAAATCTTTTTATCCTTCTCACGGATATTTGTCTTTTTATTTGATCTTTA
>BQNB010101375.1:0-24485 GCA_026074375.1 Tanacetum coccineum | reverse complement strand
ACTATTAATTATTAAACTACGAGCTATAATAAACAGTAAAATACACGGGGTGACCGAGTCTTTTTCTAATATCTAACAGAAGGGTAGAGATGAGATGGTGAAGGGTAAGTTGGATAGGTGAAGTGACAAGATCAAAGGTGGATAGAGAGTGCGTTTGTTTAGAGAGTGAAGTGTGTTTATTTGTAGAGGGAAGTGTGTTTGTTTGACATCTGAATTTCAATCTAAGAGAGGATAAGAGAGTGAGGTAAGATGGATATCAAGGGATAGGATGATAAAGTGTGTGTGCGTGAAATTTAAATGGGTTTGCAAGGAAGAAGGTAAATAGTAGATATGTGGTGGAGAATGTTTTGATGTGATGTGGAGGAACCTATGTTGGAATACTAAGGGACAAGAAATACACAAGTTACAATGGTGTAAGGGAATGTGAGTTGTCCCAAGTGGGTATTAGTTGGGGAAGTTTTGTGTGAAGAGGAGTTTAAGCATGAAGATGGTTTTGAAGATAAAGTATGAAGGTGATGATTTTTAGATTGAAATTAAAGGATTGATTTGGGTCTATAATCACATTGCCAATACAAGAGAAAGGAGTGGGCAAATGTGATTATGGGATGGTTTAAGAAAGGAGTGTTTAGAGTGTGTGGAGGATATAATCATTTGTTTGGTAAGAAGGGTAAACAAATGATTAGGAAGGATGTGTTGTAGGATTATGTAGAATAGTGTTTAATCATTTGTTGGGAAAAAGATTAACAAATGATTAGAAGGATGTGTTGCAGAAAGTAGGGTATGGAAGTGTTGTAAGGAGAAGTGTAAGAGTTTGTAAGACACCTTATACATGTGAGGAATACATGTGTGAGTTTTTAAAACATTTATAGGTAAAGAGGTGAGAAAACTCAAAGCATGATTAACCTTCAAATACCACAAACTCAATTAGTCACTTGGACTTAATCCATGATAATTAACAATGGATTTGATCACTAATCATCTTAATGCAAACAAGATAAGTGCTTTGCATCTCAAGTAAAGCATATCCCATAACAGAAAAGGATGCGTTTACGAAGTGACCTTTGACATAGTTTGACCACTAAGGGAGTAAAACCCGTTACATGATTAGTAACAATGTAAATCCGGATTAAGGTCAAATGAATACTTTTGTTTGATGGTATGTTGAAAGTTAGTTCATACTAGGTTTAGAAAGAAGTTTCGGCCTTGGCTATAGGTGTTTAATAAAAGATTTGAGTTGGCATTTTGTTGAAAAACAGGAGGATTTATTTTTGCTCTTCTCTAAGTCTAAACCTCATTTGGAGGGTTCCTAAATGCTCAAATATCATGTACATACCTTTATTGAAGTTTTCACATGTGTCGGTTAAAAGGAAAGCCGACAAAAGCAAATCCGTAAAAACGGATACCGTAGGTAGCGCGCTGGCCACGTGCCCAGCGTGTCAGACGCAAATATCCAGTTTTACGGAATTTGGCTATAGTTTGTTATTTTACTTTTTGTGAATGTTTATTTGTCATCCTTAAAACATAAAGGAGATCCTAGTCAATGTTGCACCAATAGGGTCTTTTTGTAAAATTGCTTACTAGTTTTCCTAGCTACAAGTTTGGTACTTAAGTGTTGCATATTACGAGTTTTCCTAGTTAAGTAAACATTGCACATATTGCATTTTTAGCTCAAGTGTGCACCACCGTTTCACCTTAGCCTTAATAATACACTTAACATTATATTTACCCTAAAATCTAACTATGGTACACCTCATGGGACACTTGTCCCATGAGTACATCATTAAGCAACACACTTAAGACACACTTAGGACAAGTGTTTTCCACCTCTTGCATGCCTTGAATATTTAAACCCCATTAATCATTTATTCTTACACTAAACTCATACACATTTCTCCTCTCTTTCTCTTGTTTGTACTGCCAAAAACCAAACTAAAAATTGTTATTTTGCAAGTCTTGTGATCTAGGTTTGAAGTTTTAGTGTTTCTAGCTTAGTTCTTTAGTTTATTTCACCATAAACATTATCAAATTCATCATTTTTCCATGGGTTATTTGAAGTAAATAAGGGTATTGCATGAGTTTGTGGATCAAGGTTATAAAAGATTTGGAGTTGATTTGGAAGCTTTGGAAATTTAGTTGGTGGTTTTAGATTAGTATTGTCTTGTTCTTGATATTTCACCATCATTATTTTTTAAGGAAACATATAATTCTGTATTTTTATACTTTTTACATGTTATTGAATGTTACATATATGTATTTTTAAAGATTATACCTTGTACTTGGGAATTAAAATAAGAAAAACCTAGAAATCATGCTTTTATCAATTATTTTCTGTGACAGTTTTAGACCAGTAGCTAAATTTAGATTCTGGAAACAATGGTATGTATTCATTGTTGGAGAAAAATATGTAGTTGTAGGTATATGTTTTAGCTTCGATTCGTCGGGTGGCACATGTCGTGACGATGTCTAATTAATTTAGAAAATAAACGGTAAAAGTGTTACAATTTTGCACACAATATTTCAAATAATAAAAATCCTAGATTTAGATAGAACCACTTGTTTAGGTAAAAAGAGAAAATGTAGTAGACACCTTAACTTAAATGTGACGATTTGAATCGGCAAAAAGGGACGTGTAGATTAGAAGTTAAGACCATTTTCGTGGGACTATTTTGTGCAGTAAATAAACAGCTTTGACACTTAAGGGCATTTTGGTCATTTGACACATTTTATATAGAATCTGAAACTTTAAGACCGACATATCTGATTAGTGGACTCGAATACCTTTCTGTGAGCGTAAAAACAAGTCGTGTCCATTTACGGTTTTGGAGAAACGGACTTTTAAAGTTGGATAATTATATAAAACCCAAACAACACCTAAAGTTAGAGCTTACTAACTTTACGAACTTGTCAAAAATTAGTCCTTGTTGTTATAAAAACTTTTTAAACACTAATTACAATGGTATAATCGATATAAAAACTTTATAAAATTCATTTGCGTACATACGCGTGATATTCATAAACCTAAGACGTAACATTATATTTTAGGTAGCTTCTAGGATTTTCTTGGCTTCCCGTCGCCTTATTTTCACTAATGTTATCGCTTTGCTTAAGGTGAGTTCATAGCCCCACTTTTACTTGTTTAATTGTTTTATAAACTACTTGGGAGGAGATACATGTTATTTCTACTATGGACACAAGTGTTTGAAAATGTATGCTTGAACTGATATTATTATTGCCTAAGTACCACTTATGCCAGAAAGCCCCTAATATCATGGACCGTTAGTTAGTGTGTGTAAACATGAATGCTGTGCATAAATATATTGAGATTGACATCCCTTGTATAGGTTGACCGGTTAGGCAAACGGACGCACTGCATTTGAGAACTCTAGGTAAAATGGCAAATTACTACTAGGGTAATCATTGTAATAACTTATTGAAAATGGCGTTAACGTTTCGGTTTCATAAGCTTAGTGCAATAATAAATGCTCTACGACTTTTGTATGTGTTACAATAGTCACGATTACTTGAAATCTTGTGGTTCACTGCTTCAATAACAAACCTATGAATTTCACTCAACAATTTTGTTGATGTTTTTAGCTTGTTTATCTTAGGTCCATAAGGTGTTAGCTTTGGCTTGGAGCATAAGAGTCGAACGACATGTTTTGAAGACGTATGCTTTAATGTTTACCAATCGATAAAGTTTAAAAATGTTTATGTATTATGTTACTTTTGGGATCACTTATTTTGTAAACTCTGAAATTCATTTACTGAATGTGTATCTTTTAAAAACGTCTTATTTAGAGGTCGTTTTATATTACCATCTCTTTGTGCTATGAAGTAGTACCCTCAGTTATTTTCCGCTGCTATACTGATTTTGGGGGTGCTACAGATTGGTATCAGAGCTGCTGGTTATAGAGAACTAGGTTGCATTTAGTACCTAGACTATAACTGCTACATATACGTTGAGACCCCCTTATTGACTTACACACTTTCCGTGCGTATATACTTTCTGAACAACTTATGCTTATTCTCTAGAGCATCACTATTTAATTTATATAAATGCTATTTATATAAATACTTGATTTGCTTTTTGACAACTTATGCTTATTTACTAGAGCATTACTATTTATTTATATAAAGATAATTTATATAAATGTTTTGTTAGGACTTAAAAGACTTTAAGGATTCTTAGAAGTTACTACTGCTCAGTGTTGCTGGTGAAAAGATTACAACTGTTGGATTACAACTGCTTGAAGACTTTCTACTGTCAAGAGGATAAAGACGAATTAAAAAGATAAAGATTGTTTGGAGAACAAGAATACTTGTGAAGATAAGTATTGAGATATTTATGTACAAGATATACATAATGTATTTATTTTAAAGATTATGTTTATGTTTAGAAAAGATTAAGATATCTTAGGAATATATTGTAAGCCGACTAGGACTCCTTAGTCTATAAAAGGAGGGTCTAGGGCATTAGTTGAGATATCAGTTTTGCATATAAGTTTTCATAGTTGTCAAGTCGATTCAGAAAAGCTTTAAGGTTGTAAACCCTAGTACTAAGTAAAGAGTACTCGTATTATTGATCTAATAATATTGGAGCGTTTGGTTATATCTTTGTTTATTCAAGATTACTGTTTTATTCATAATACTTCTAGGTATTAAGGTGTAGATTCCGCATACACTTTAGTATACATACAAAGTTTCTACAACAAGTTATTTTGGATTTATCCAAGGTAATTTAACCTTAGACAACCTAAGGAATCGATCTAGGATTGGGATCAACAAGTGGTATCAGAGCTTTGCTTTGAGAAACTTTGATCTAGAAGACATGGAGTTTGAATCTACAAATAGTGGTACTACTGCAAAGCTTCCCATACTCAAACTGGGTGAGTATGAGATGTGGGTGATAAGGATTAAGCAGTACTTCCAGATCCAAGACTATGCACTCTGGGAGGTGATAGAAAATGGTGATTCATGGGTGTCAGTACCACAAACAGCACAGGAGAATGGTACTTCAGTTACAAAGATGTCTATACCTGTAACTGCTGAAGAGAAGACAAATAAAAAGAATGATGTGAAGGCTAGGAGTTTGCTACTCATGGCTCTTCCCAATGAACATCAACTTACATTCAGTCAGTATCCTGATGCTAAATCAATGTTTGCTGCCATTGAAACACGATTTGGAGGTAATGCAGCTACAAAGAAAACTCAGAAGACACTTTTGAAGCAACAGTACGAAAATTTTAGTGCATCAAGTGCAGAGTCTCTTGACTCTATCTTCAATAGGCTTCAGAAGATAGTCAGTAGGCTTGCTATTTTGGGTGTGGTCATTGCCCAAGAAGACTTAAAATAATTTTTTTTGAGCAGCTTACCACCTTAGTGGAACACTCATGTAGTTGTGTGGAGGAATAAGCCTGAAGTTAAAACTATGAGCATAGATTATTTGTACAACAACTTCAAAATTGTTGAACAAAAGGTAAAGAAATCTGTTGGTGCAAGTAGTGGTGCTCAAAACTTGGCCTTCATGACTGCTCCAAGCACTAGCAGTACCAATGATGCTAACACTACTAGTCCACAAGTTAGTACTGCTAGCCCTAATGTTAATGCTGCTAGTCCACAAGTTAGTACTGCTAGCGTCAGTGATAATACTGTGTATGCTTTCATGGTTGAAATTCCCAATGGTTATAATGTCCTACACCAGGACTTAGAGCAAATTCATGAAGATGATTAGGAAGCAATGGATTTGAAGTGGCAGCTCTCTTTGCTAAGTGTGAGGGCAAAGAAGTACTATCAAAGGACATGCAAGAAGATTTTCATTAATGCTAATGACACTGCTGGATATGATAAATCCAAGGTGGAGTGTTACAACTGTCATACGTTGGGACACTTTGTCTGGGAGTGTAGAGCACCAAGAAGCAAGGAAGGTCGGTTCAGAAATCAAGACAACATCAGGAAGCAAGGAAACAATGAAGACACATCTTCAAAGGCAATGTTGGCTATAGATGGTATATGTTTTGATTGGAGTGAAATGGCAGAAGAACAAGATCAGACAAACATGGCTTTAATGGCATTTTCAGACTCAGAGGTATACACTGATAAAACTTGCTCTAAAACTTGTCTGAAAAGCTTTGAAACTCTTAAGAAACAATATGATGATTTGATTGTTAAGCTTAATCAAACTAAATTTATAGCAGCTACTTATAAAAGAGGATTAGCAACAGTAAAAGATCAACTAATCACATATAGGAAGAATGAGGTTCTTTCTAGTGAAGAAGTTGCAGTTCTTAAAAGAGAAGTAGCTTGTAAAGACTATGAAATAAATGTACTTAAAAGTGAGTTTGAAAAAGTTAAGCAAGAAAAAGATGGCATTGAATTTAAAATTGAGAAATTTGATAAGGCCTCAAAAGACTTAGATCAATTGTTAGGAAGTCAAATAACTGACAAAAGTAAAAAGGGTTTGGGGTATAGTGCAGTTCATCCACCTCATCCTTTAATCTATAATAGACCTAAAAAGCTTGATCTGTCTTATTCTGGTCTTGATGAATTCAAAGAGCCTGAGTTCAAAGGTTATGGTCCTAAGGATAGTGAGCAAGTGTCTAATGTTGTTTGTGATAAAAAATCATATAATTCTAAAGAAAATTCTGAAGAGTCTTTGGTAGAAGAACAAGTATCACAAGACACAAGTAGCTTTGTTGAGAGTTTACCTAATGTTGATAAAGAAACTATTTTTCCTGTTAATAAAAAGGTAGAGTTTACTAAACCTAAAAATCATGAAAAACCAGTCAAAAAGTCAGTTAGGTATGCAGAAATATATAGATCACAACCTCCTAGGGGTAATCAGAGGAATTGGAATGGATAGAAATCCAATCAACTAGGCAAAGATTTTGTGATGTATAACAAGGCTTGCTTTATATGTGGAAGTTTTAATCATTTGCAGATTAATTATGATAACTATCAAAGAAAAGGCATAGTATCTAGAAATAATTACAGTAGGGTGGATGCCAAAACCACACACCCTAGTGTACACAGGAATATGTCTCCAAAAGCAGTTTTGTTGAAAACTGGCCTCACACCACTTAATACTGTTAGGCCTGTTAATACTGCTCATCCTAAAGCAGCAGTTTATAGTGCTAAATCAAAGTCACATTTTTTTAAACAAGCACAATCAACTGCTAAGAGGCCATTTTATAATCAAACAGCATTAACTAGAAGATCTGTGCATACTGCAAAAGGACATTATTATAATGGAAGGCCTAGAGCAGTTAATACTGCTAGGTTTTATTCAAGACAAGTTAATGCTGTTAGGGTAAAAGGGGTAAATGTTGTAAAGTCCTCAGCATATTGGGTTTGGAGACCTACCAAACCTAATGGTGCATTACTTTCTTTTAAAAGACACAACTACATTAATGCATGAGGCAGATCCAAGTCAGTAATGGCTTGGGTCCCCAAAAGAATCTAATTTCCTTATTTTTTATGTGCAAGACAAGCCACAACATGATGATAAAGGATTTATTGATAGTGGATGCTCAAGGCACATGACTGAGAACATAGCTTATCTCTCAGATTTCAAGGAATTTGATAGAGGTTATGTTGCATTTGGAGGAGGAGCATATGGTGGTAGAATTACTGGTAAAGGAACACTTAAAATTGATAATCTTGATTTTAAAGATGTATACTTTGTCAATAAGTTAAAATTCAATCTTTTAGTGTCTCATAGATGTGTGACAAAAAGAACTATGTCCTTTTTACTAACACTGAATGTCTTGTCTTATCTCCTGATCTTATCTTCTAATATTAAGTTGCCTAATGAAAAATCAACACTATCTTAAAAACCTAGAAAGGACAATATGTAATAGTTTTTGAATAAGATGACGATTGTACCTAAAGAGAGTTGGACTTTGTCTTGTTGCAAAGGCTACATCAATAATCATGCTCTGGCATAAGGAAGGCTTGGTCATATTTAATTTTAAAAGACATACATAAGCTATGCAATGGATCATCTTTAAAATGATTGCTCAAAACGATTTGAAATTAACAAACCTGTGTTTTTCTCTTAAGGGAAGCTACTTAGAGCTTCTGTAAGTCCATAGGTTCAGAATCTAATTACACGCCGATGTATTATGCTACATATGGATCTGTTTGGCAACTTTTGAGTATTAGTATAATGCATAGTTACTTAGATTTAGCAGGTTACATAGTTTTCTTTTTAACAACTAAGGATGAAACCAGTGAGATCCTTAAGAACTTTATCAATATAGAAAAACCTAGTGGAGAAGAAAGTGAAAATAATCAGAAGTGATAATGGAATAGTAGTTTAATAACAAAGTTAGTGGATGATTTTTGCAAGAAAAGGTATTAAAGAGAGAATATAGAGTTGCCAGGGACTCCTCAGCAAAATAGTGGTAGCTGAGAGTAGGAATATGACACTATTAGGCTGGCTAGAACAATGTTAGATCTGACTCTAAGTACCTACCACATTTTTGGGCTACAGCAAGTTTTTCATTCTACAGCTTGCTATGTAAAGAATATGACTTAAAGTCCAAGCCTATATAACAAACACCTTATGAACTATTTAGAGGTTTTAAACCCGACTCTAAGTTTTATGAGAACCAATTGGATGTCAATTTAACTATTTCATTAATACTTTAGAGACAGATTAGCTCGTTTGATGGCAAAATTGATTGAGGGTTTCTTTGTTGTATAATCTTTGAGTAGTAAAGCTTTAAGTGTATACACACTTAGAACCGGAGGGTAGAAGAAAATCTTGCCATATAAGGTTTTAGAGAATAAGCCTATGATGAGAAGGGAATGTTCCAAAATGCGTTTGATATTGATTCTCTCACCCAATATGAACTATGTAACCCAGTCACTGCAGGTACAATTCTACTGAATCAGTCATGTACAAAGGTGAACCTTAATGCATTTACATTAAAAAATAAAAAATCTATCCAAGATTGCATTGTGATGCCAAATTGGAAAGATACTTCATACTTTTTGATTCTCTACCAAGGATGTTGATAATAGGGTGAACCAAAACTACTGCTGAAGCTCAAAAGCAGTTGAAGAATGGTCCAGATAATGAGACTGCTAAACAAATAAGTTTGAAGATGATAGCATACTAAAGATGTTTAATGTGCTAGAAAACATGTTAACTACTTGCCATGTCCTGAAGGTTAATACTTTTGGTATTAACAGTTTAATACTAGTGCTAGTTCATATTTGATCAAGATAAACCCTAAAGACATGTTTCACTAGGGAGGCTAGTCCATACACATTGAAGTCACTCATGTTGAGTATCTTCAGAGCTGAAGAGGAACCATAAGTTTGATTTGGGAACAGGCAACAAATTCCTATACAGTTCCAGAACACTCCCAATACAAGAATTCATAAGATCTCCCAATTGAAAATGTGATTGGGATGTTAGAGTCATCTGTTCAGACAAAGAAGAATGACAATAACCTACTTCTAAACAAGGGTTATCATAATGTAAATGAACAGAAAACATATGATACCCTGATACTTTATTTTTATGATTGTTTCCTATCAGAGATTTGAACCAACAAGCATTGCTAAAGCTTCTATCTGATCTCTTGGGTGGGAACAATGCAGAAGACACATTCTGCAACTCAAACATCAACAGTTTGGATACTTGTGCAATCTTCGTCTAGTAGAAAAATGTCATATAACAAAAGGGTCTTTCAGAAATAAGAAAGATGAAAGGGGATAGTAATTAGGAAAAAAAGCCAATGTTAGTTTGCACAGGGGTTAGTAGACAAGAAGAAGGTATTTGATTATGAAGAAGATTTTAGCTACTAGGTGCCAAGAAATTAGGCAATAAGATTTGTTTTTAGCCATGCTTCTTTTATTAGGTTTTCTTTCTAGTAAAAAAATGGATGTGAAGAATGCTTTCTTATATGAACTATTGTGGAAGAATTTTATGTTACTTAACCACCAGGATTTAAAGATCCTGACCATCCAGACAAAGTTTACAAGGTGGTCAAGGCACTTTATGGGTTGCATCAAGCACCAAAAGCATGGTATGAAACCTTGGCTAACTATTTGTTAGGCAATGGTTTTAAAAGAGGGAATATTGATTAGACATTGTTTATAAAGAAGCAAAAAGGAGATATTTTGCTTGTACATGTCTATGTTGATGACATTATCTTTGGCTTTACAAACAAGGAGTTATGTACTAGATTTGAGAAGCTGATGAAAGAAAAGTTTCAGATGAGTTTATATCGGAGAACTTACTTTTCTTTCAAGGATTCACAAGTACAATAGAAGGAAGATGGAATATTTATCAGTCAAGATAAATATGTAGCTGAAATTTTGAAGAAATACAACTACACTGATGTGAAGTCTGCTTCAACTCCTGTTGATTTAGAAAAGCCTTTAGTCAAAGATGGAGATACTGATGATGTTGATGTACATCTTCTATAGATCTATGATTGGGTCTTTGATGTATCTCATAGCATCTAGGCCAGATATCATGTTTGTAGTATGTGCATGTGCTAGATTTCAAGTCATACCAAAAACATCACATCTCTTAGCAACAAAGAGAATTTTTAGATATTTGAAAGGCAAACCAACTTTAGGCCTTTGGTATTCTAGGGATTCTCCATTTGAACTGGTTGCTTATACTGATAGTGACTATGCTAGAGCAACTCAAGATAGGAAGTCTACAACTGGAGGTTGTCAGTTTTTGGGAAACAGGTTGATATCTTGGCAGTGTAAGAAGCAAACTGTGGTTGCCACTTCTACAACTGAAGCTGAATATGTGGCTGCTGCTAGTTGCTGTGGACAAGTACTCTGGATTCAAAATCAATTGCTGGATTATGGGTATAATTTCATGAATACTGTCATTAATATTGACAATAACAGTACTATTTGCATTATTGAAAATCATGTTCAACATTCTAAAACAAAACATATAGAGATTAGGCATCATTTTATAAGAGATTGCAATGCTAAAAAGTTAATACAAATGGTTAAAATTCATACTGATTATAATGTTGCAGATCTTCTTACAAAAGGTTTTGATGCTGGAAGGTTTTAGTACTTGGTCTCAAGTATTGGAATGCTTAATCCTTAAATGTCTATATCTCTTTATGTTTTTTGTAAAAGTTTTGTAAAGGATTAGTACTGTTAGTCTTGTCAATTAGTACTGCTAAGTATAATTAAAACAGCTAGTTACACTTAAGTCTGCTTGTTAAAACCGTTAGTCATACTTAATGCTGTCAAGAAGAAAATACTTTAGATTTTGTATTTTTTTTTGGCTATGGACTAACATCTATAGGTAAAGCATATTGAAAAACCTGATGTAGATGCTATCACCTTTTGAAGTAATGTTATGAGAGCCAAGTTAATGATCTTGAACACAGTTTTTAACTTATTCATTGGTTATGCTTAAAAATGGATCCACATGAAATCTCACTGTCCTATCTTAGGTCCTTTCTAGTTTCTTGTGAATAATAGAGGCAGTGTGTGTTGATAATATTGAAGACAAATAGTTTAATACTGTTTAGACATCTTTTAATATTGCTAGCTAGAAACTTAACTACTGCCAGGCAAAAGTTAATGTTGTTGAGATGATATGAGAGCCAAAGTTACAACTGTTGAGCAAAATATTTATCCCTTAAAGCATTGTTTGAGGGGAGACTACTTATTTATACAGTCAAAGTATGGATGGAAGGATATGTTATATCAAAAGTGTCTTAAAAAGAATCAAAAATATCTAGGCATTTCAAAAGAGGTCAGGACACCAAGATACCTCAGTCTAGTGGTCTCCTTGAAAAAGGTTGGTGATGAGGCTTTCCAGAAGAGTTTGGGTGACAGAATGGGAAAGGGCCTTCCAAAAACAACAAACTGCTACTAAGCTTAGAAGTAGAGCAGGACAGTGGTAACATTAAATAAGACCCAATCCTTGGCAACACTTAATGAGACAAGTTCTTAGGGAATTGGTTCAGGTAGTAATCTTAGGTGCCAAGATACCATATTGGGGGATGTGGATGCTCAAACTAGGTTTGAGACTACATCTAAACAGTCCAATGATCCACCTCTCTTAAGAGGTTCACAAATAATAGAAGTTGGGAGACAATATGAAACTATTGAATTGATGGAACTTGTACACAATTGTCATAAAAAACAAAGAGTGTTTTGGTGAGCTAAAAGAAATAAGAGATTAAGTGAGCTTAAAAATAGAAAGAGAGATGCGTGCATAAAAACAAAAATGAGTGATTATGTGAGCAAAAAGAATTGAGAAAGAGAGCTTGTAAGAATCAAATTTGATGATGAAAATTGCTTTTTGGAATGAAATTTAGGTAATTACTGGTGTATTGAAGTTAATGCTGCTCAGCTTAAACTTAATGCTGCTAAGCTTAAGTTAATGTTGTTAGGCTTAAATTAATGCCTTCCCGAATTTGTTTATGCTGTCACAGGTTTACTTGACGGTTAAGTTTAATGCTGTTAGGCGTCAATTATTGCTGCCAAGATCAAGATCCCTATTGCTGAGGGTGATTATTTATAAATACTGTCCGATTCAGGTTTCATTTAATTCTTTATTCGATTTCAGTCATTCAAACACTCTCTAACCATAAACCCTAACTCAGTTTTCATCTTTGATCATCAAAATCATCATTATGTCGAGCCCTAAGTTTGCTGAAACGCACAATGTGGTCGCGTTCTTGGAAAAACCTATAGAAAGTGATGGGTTTGCAGAGATTATTGATTTCCTGAAAGCAAGTTCTGTTCATTATGTTTTAACTGTTAATGCCAGACATCTACGCATCTGTAATTCATATTTATTGCCACAACAAAGGTCAAGATGTTATTGATGTACTTCAGATTACAAGCCCTAATTGATAAAAATAGCCGATCATACACGAAAGTTAAGCATTATGATGAACTTCACTTAGAAGATGCTAAGGAATCTGAATGTTTTCCAACTGCTACTATATTTGAAGAACTGGCAAAGATGGGGTATGAAAAACCTTCTCAAAAGCTTACTTTTTATAAAGCTTTCTTTTCTCCATAGTGGAAGTTTTTCATTCACACTATTACACAATGCCTTAGTGCCAAATCCACTACATGGAATGAATTCAGTAGTACAATTGGCTTCTATTGATCATATGCTTAACAACAAAAACAAAAATTTAATCTGTTTAAGTACATTATTGATGATATAGATGTATATTGTAGGAATATTTTTCAAGGTAAAACTATAGATGAGAGGGGATAAGTTTCTGTTTTTATCAACAGATTTCTATAAGTTTTTCATCAATCAACACATGGAGCATGTCACATCATAATAAGGTATATGGTTAAACCCTCCCCCACAAACAAGTTTTTGCTAACATGAAGAGAGCAAAGGAAAGGAATACTCTAGGAAGAATAACACTCTAATTGATACAATTATGGTTTAAGTTTCTAAAGAAGTGGGTGAGGATTCAGATCATCCAACTGATTCTAATCAAATACCCATTATTGATCAACCATCTACATCCTCTCAACCCAAGAAGAAACAAAAGTCCAAGAGGAAACAGAGGAAGGAAGCAGAAGTCTCTCATGATGAGTCAGAGCATGAGGAAAGTGTACCCACACCTTCCAATGATCCACTACCTAGTGGTGAGGATAGCATGCAACTTAATGATTTGATGGTTTTATGTACCAAATTTGCAAAAATAGGTTCTTGACTTGGAAAAGGCTAAATCCGATCAAGCTATTGAGATTGCAAGTCTTAAGAATAGGGTTGAAAAGATAGAAAGGAGGAGAAAGTTCAGAACCACAGGGTTTAAAAGATTAAAGAAACTTGGTGCAGCCAGAAGAATTCGCAAGTTTCAAGAGTTGAATCGTCCGTTAAGTCGCTCAAATGAGTCCCGAACCGTTTTTATCAAAACTATAATAAAAATGTTACACTTTTAACCCCTCAACTATTAAAACTTGTCATTTTTTTTAAAAAGTTTTAATATATATATAAAAGTTTATATCTTTTATTCATTTCATCTCTTATACATACACACACTTATATAACTCTCTCTCTCTCACAAAAATCCGGCCACCACCTCTCACCGCCGGCCACCACCACCACCGCCGGAAAACTTTTCCGGCGGGCATTTTCCGGCGAAGACCAAAAAGGCTCCTTATTTACCGATCTATCTGATCCACCTACTCACTCTCTTCCACGCGCGACCACCACCCCCACGTCACCACCACAGCCGGCTACCACCACCCCCACCATCATCATCCTTTCGTCATCATCATCATCATAACACCACAATACCACTACAAGGGCGCGTTCGGTTTTATAAACTACCACGAGGGTGCGTTCGGATTGGGTATAACACCCAAGGGGCGCGTTTGTATAGATGAACACACCACAAGGGTGGTTTGTTTCGGTGGTAAAACACCACCACCAAACGGGTGCGCTTGGTTTTGTTATAGAAACGAAGGGGTGTTTGTTTTATGGGTTATCGCAAAAAGGGCGTTAGGGACACGAGGGTGGGTTCGGGTTGAGTTTAACAGCCGAGGGCTGCGTTTGGTTTAGGTTATAGCAAAAAGGTGCGTCGGGGTTGGGTTATCGGGTTTGGTTTGTAAAATAAGCCGAAGAGGGTGCGTGTGGGTCGGGTCGGGCTGTGGGACAGCCGGGTCGGGATGGGTTTAGCAGCCAACAAGGGTGCGTTGGTTTTTGTTATAACACCACAAAGGGCGTTTGGCTGTGACAGCCCCACCTAGGGCGTGTTTGGGTCGGGTTGGCAGCCGGGTTGTTGGGTTTGGCTCGGGACAGCCGGGGCAAGGGTTGTCGGGTCGGGTTAAGGGTTAACAACCACAAGGGTGCGTTTGGTTGATGTTCACAGCCGGGGGTGTTTGATTGTTCCGCCACACCGGGTGGGCAGCCGCCGCACGGGGTGCGTTTGGTAGGCTGCCAAACAGCCGGGGAAAAAGGTGTGGTTGGTTGGCTGCCACCACAGCCGGGTTGGCTGTTGGGACAGTCGGGTTGGTTGTCGAAACCCGAAGGGTGTGTTTGGTTTGAATATAAAACAAGGGATGCGTTTGGTTTTGTTATAAATCAATAAGGGTGCGTTTGGCTGTCCATCAGCCGGGTCGGGTGCGTGTGTTTGGCTGCGAAACAGCCGGGGACAGCCGGGGCATCGGGTTGTTTCGTTTGGTTTTGTAACACGGGAAACGGGTGCGTTGATTGTGTTGACACCGAAAAAGGGTGCGTTTAGTTTAAAAGTATTAAATTATTTCATTATATTATAAATTGATTATATGTGATAAAATCCGGTATAACTTGCGCGGTCTAAGTAAAATACGATATAAATATTAAAACGGGACTGATATTAATGTATAAGTGATATTAGACATATTTGAGACGAGAATTGGACTAAAAATGGACTTTAGTGCCTTTATATAACGAGTAATTTAAATCAGAAATCGGAACATGGGATTCGGGATTCGAGACCTTGATAAGTTAGACTTTGGTTTATAAAATATAACAAATTATATTTTGACGGACGTTTTGATATAAAACGGGACTTCTAACTCCCAATAACGAAGAAACTGGATCGAAATCGGAATATACACTTTAGTAGAAAAATAGGTTATTTTTAATAAATATTAAAAATGGCAGATTTATTAATTAAATGATTTGATCAATTTCGAGTCCGTTTCAGGCCTTCCGGCGAAACACGAAAGTTGGTTTGTAATGTACGTTTTAATTTACCTCGTGGATTGTCTGCTTTAATGTTGTGATTTAGCGAGTCAAATCTATAAGGTCGATTAATTTATTATTTCACAATTAATAGTTTTAAGATCATTATTCGGTTATAATAATAGTAACTTTCTTTTAAATAGTAGAGATTAGTTATATTGGACGGAAAAATAGTATATATACAATTAATATACTAAGGGCTTAAGGTTTAAAGACACGCAATTGGATTTCTCATCCCATGTATTATATGTATGTTATACATATAAAATTTGTTTGATTTCGGTGTAGTGGTAAAATGTACGCATCGTTGGTCGTATTTAGTACGTGTTATAATCGAACGACATAATTATAGGTCGTAGTCGAGATCGTTGCAGATTCAGTTGTGATTTAATTGGATTAATTGATCGTGGTCTTTAATCAATGTGAGTTCATAGCCTCGCTTTTCAATCTTTTGAATGTTTTATAACCCGCGAGGGGGATACATGCTTGTCTACAAATTCTTATACTTGGTTATCTTATAACAATGTGATTGTTTTAAGGGATTTTGTGAGTTTATAGCCCCATGTTTTACTTGTTTTATCATTATTTTTGGGGGTCATGAGGAGAACATTGCTTGTTTACAAATGCATTTACAGGAATTGTTTACAATTTTGGGTTTTACATAACTTATTGGCAATAGATTGCTATAGGTATACATTATTTGGACTTCATTTTTTGGTCACAATATGCTTTACTTTACATTTGAAATTATTTCGGAATTTGCTTAGGCTGATTTGTACTGCTAGCAATTAAAATTACGCGGTGGGTGTTTCTTGGAGGGGGACTACGGTTGTAACGGGGAGTACATATTTTTACATTACTGCCCGGGTGTTCTTGGAGGGGACACCGGTAACGGGAGTATATACGCATTATTTGTATCACTGCCCAAATTGGGTACATACAAGTCTACGTCACAGCGTCATGAACTGTAAATCACTTGGAGGGTGAGCGCGAATGTTATGAAATAGATCTATTCGGGTGTGGATCCCTGTTCGGGTGATTAAGCTATCGCCGGTAACGAACATTATAGCGTGATGTCCACGCGAATGATATAAAATAGATCTATTCGGGATTGACAACCCCCGTTCGGGTGACTAGCTATCACTGGGAACGAACGTTATAACATGTCGGATTATAACGTTGGGACTATCGGGCCTCCCCGACAAATACATACATTGGAACATTTTGTTCATTAAATTAACCATGCATTCTTTATAAAATCTTTGGGATAATATTGGTACTTTTGGTGACATAAAATGGGTCGTGCATATTTTATAAACATTTTACATGGTACTGTGATGACACAGTGGATAAATATATTTGTTGAAACTTACATTCATATTTAAACTAATCTATGAACTCACCAACTTTAATGTTGACACTTTTAAGCATGTTTTTCTCAGGTGAATTAGATGCTTGGACTATTTGATGTGCATTGGAGTATTTACATTCAAGCTTTTCATTGTGATGCAAATTATGGGACAAATGTTATATTAAATACAGATTTTTATTTAATCAACAATGTAAATTTTCAAACGACATCTAGAGGTCGTTCTCTTGTATCTATTGCTGTGTATTACGAAGTAGCACCCCATGTGGTATTCCGCTGCGTTGTATATGATTTTTGGGGGTGTTACAACTTTTCCATGACGGGTTATAGGTGTCACCAAGATTGTTTTGCTCGAGTTTGAAAGTGTACCACTTACCTCCCGCTTCGTCGGTACGTGAGGATGCATATTCAACAAAAGCTTGCTTGGGATCTTCCATGTAGCGTTGAGTGTCGTGGGGACCACTGCAGATCTCACATGAAGAAGTGATCTTGTTCACTTGAATAGGTTGCATAGGAGCAATGTGAGCTTCCATCAAGCATTGGACTTGATTTTTAAGCTCGATGAGGCGGCGGTCAGATGTACTCGGGACATCTTGAGGCAAAGAGATTGCCTTCATCGGCTTAGCGAAATCCCTTGGGTCATTCCAACTTTCGTTGTCATAGAGGGCGAGGCCCTCTAATAATGCCCAGGATTCTTTGGGGTTTTGGTCATGAAGCTTACCACCAGCCGATTGATAGATAGTTCGTCTTGTGACGGGATTGGCATGGTTATAAAAGATTTGGACTTGGAGCCAAAGATCAATGCCATGATGAGGGACTTTTTGGAGTAAGGGTCCTTGAAACGAGTCCATGCTTCTGAGAGAGATTCTCCGTGATGTTGTTGGGACATAAGGATATCGTTACGGAGCTTTGCGGTCTTTCCCGGTGGAAAGAATTGAGCAAGGAAACGAGTAGTGAGATCCTCCCATGTGGAGATGGATCCTGCTGGAAGACGTTCAAGTCAATTGCTAGCTTGATCGCGAAGGGAAAATTGAAATAAACACAGGCGCGTTCTTTCCCTATTTTAAGAAATCCTTAAGGTGTTGGTTTGGATCCTCAGACCGAATTTCATGGAATGAGCATCCGTTTTGCACCAATCGGATGGTGTCGGATAGAAGAAGTACCACATTGTTCTCTACGGGGAGCTCAATGGTATTCCTATAGCCCTCGTGGATAGGTTTGGAGTAATCTCCAAGAGTACGGATAGGATTTTCATCTCTCATGGAGGTCAACGAAAATGGATTACAAAAACAAACAACACGAAGAAAAGATGAACTACAAGAAAGCTAATATACTGAAAATAAAATCTCACTTGAAAGGATTCAAGCGAGTAGAACTAAGCTAAACTAAGTTTGAAACCTAACTATTCCCCATGCATCGGCGCTAAAAACTTGATGTGCGGTTGTCGTAAGACTTCTACACGAAGTTTTACAACTCCCTAGGCAGTGTGCCTAAATGTTGTAGCGTAGTATAGGCAAGACTCGAGGGTTGTTATCGTTCTATAGGGGAATAGGTTGGGAAGGCTCGAACAGGGCTTAGCCGAGATCTACGGGAATTAAAGGAGATTATTTTTTTATTTTTATATTTTATAGAAAGCAGTAAAAATTATGGGTTTGAGAGGTTGGTTGATTAACTAATTAATTAAACTAAATATAATCTAATCTACTAGTGATAACTTTATGATAAAATAATGTATTTACTTAATCATGCGTTACTCACTAGATTTCTTCTCCTAATCATGTTGCCTTGTCACACTCGTGATGATATGTGTAAGTATTTCCTAAGTCATGAATGAATTACATGAACTCGCTGTCTATTTAATATTTCGTTAAGGCAACGCACAAGTAAGGTAGTATGAAGACTATTACAAGGCCCCTAAGAGTATATTAAATTCAATTGAAATATCTTAAGAGGGATCAACCATATTAGGAGTAAGGTAACCGATAGTATCATTTCTACACACTGGCGTTTCCCTAGACGTCTATTGTAACACCCCCAAATCTGGGTGGCAGCGGAATATTGAATATCTGAGGGTGTTACTTCATAGACCAATAGCACAAGATATGAGAACGACCACTAAGCGTGTCATTTTAAAAAGATACATTGGGTTAACAAAATACGTGTTCATTACATATGCTCATGGCTTCAAATTGTTCGACAATATAAGTAAAGATTTCGGTTTATAACAAATGTTCCCAAAATGTGATACGACCAAAATCTTTAGTATTGACTCTTCAAATAATGACCCCCAATGTATCTGGGCACCTCGTGCCTTATTGGTCTGAGAAATACATGCTTAAAATGTCAACATAAAGTTGGTGAATTCATAGGTTTATGTAAATCAATTAAAGGACCGCAAGATTTCCAAGCGTATGATTAAGCAACAGATGCAAACATCATAAAAAGTAATTACATTTTCCTAAGCTCATGACACTGAAGCTCGACATGTATGAATGCAATAAATTGCCAATAATGCCCGTGAATGATGTTCTAACCCGCAACATCCCAAATCCGACATGGTATACGTTTGTTGTCCGGCAAACCGGCACAGTGAGCGCTACTCACCCAAACGGGGATGTCAATCCCAAATAGATCTATTTATAACATTCGCGCTCACAATCTAGTAATTGACAGTTCATGATAAAGGGCTCAGTGGGTTATCGCTACTTAGGCAAACACGTAATCATAGTATAAAATGTACACTTGCGTCCAATTTGTAAAACAAAGCATGTTCTCACCCCAAAGATGTAAATCATTTAAATAATTATAAAACATGGGGCTATGAACTCACCTTAGTAAGTAGTCCTCTGAAAATGATAAATATATCCAAGTATGGCGAATGAATCACACCGTCAAATACCTAAGTAAATACGGCCAGTCTTAGTCTACAAGTTTAAGCTAACGACTCAATGCATAAACTACAATAAATTGCTAGTTTATATATACTGTTATCACTTGTGTGGTGGTACACATGTTTATTGTATTTGTATTTAACTTATGTCTCTTGGACGTATACGATTACACACGTTCAAATATATGTATAAACGTTATTAATAATTATTCATATTTATTAAGTCATAGTTTAACTCGTATAATATCCGGTAAATATATAACTCGTCCGGTATGTTAAGTGGTTATTAAAATCACCTTTGTTCATGAAATACCCTTAGGTTTTCTATATTACAAAAACAGTCCTTATGTTTATGAAAATATAACATTTACACTTTAAACCCCTAGGTTTCCATAATTACACCTTTAGTCCTTTAGTTTTACAACAATTTACACTTTAAGTCCTCATATGTTTCAAACAGCCCCTTAACTTTCAGAAATGTCAAAACAGCCCCTAGAATTTATAGTAAACAGTTTTGACAGTTTTAACCTCCAAGTTTACAAGTTTGCACTTTTAGTCCCTTAACTTGAAAAAGTCACATTTTAAGTCCAATAAAGTCTAAGTCAAGTGGCATTTGGTTTTAATGGACTCCAATAAGCCATATAAGCTGGGTCAGCTTATAAATAAGCTCAGGTGAGCTTATTTTGGCTTATTGGGCCTTATTGGACCCGTTAAGGTCCAATAAGCAATCTAAAGGTCCAATTGAGTTTTCAAAGGCACATAAGCCCTCGTTAAGTCTATTTAAACTTACTTAAAACTATCAAGCTAAAAATAAGCTCAAGTGAGCTTATTTGAGCTTTTTCGAGCTCATTGGGCTCGTTAGCCCAACAACCCTTAACCCGAATGTTGGCAAAAGGCCCATTAAGGTTTTCTTATGTGATCTAATTCATTTTCTTATCTCAATAAGCTTATTTGGGCCTGTTTAATCTGTTTTAACCTATTGGCTTATTTAATAAGCTAATAAGCTTCGATAATAGGCTTTTGGGCCCATTACAAGCCCGATACGTATTTTAAGTCTTTGGACTTAATCCAATTGGGTCCATTAGCTCGTCTAGGTTCGTAATAAGCTTACTAGACTGCAAAAGCTCACAAATAAGCTGTCTAAGCTTATTTGAGGCTTATGGACTTCGTGGATCATGGTAATGGGCTACCAAGCCCATTTAGGGTTCGGTTATGTTTACGCTTTAAACGTTAAGGTCCATATAGGTTCAATAAGCACATTAGGTCTCTTAATAAGCACAAAGAGCTTATTAATCAACTATGAGCTCATATTCACGGTCTGTTGGGCCTGTTGGGTTTAATGGACCTATTTGCGGCTCGTTAAAGTGTCTTACGTATATTGTTTATTCCAACGAGCTCAAAGAACTTATAAGCCCTTGATAAGCTCAAGTGAGCTTATTTATAAGTTATGGACCTCAACCCTCGGACTGTTAGGCCTGTTGGGCCCATACGCGGGCATCCTTGATAAACGAGACATTATGGCCCGAATATCTCTAGTGTTCCTTAGGTTTTGATATCATTCTAATATCTAATGTAAGCTTATTTAGGACGTATAGAGGTCGCGTTTGTCCCATGCAAACGTTTAAACGGTTCACGTACTCCTTCCCAAGCCATAACATTATGTTTACATAAAAAGTTTACGTATAGTTTTTCTGAGGAATTCCCATGCGTATGAACTTAGGTTTCCACGTTGGTTTCTAAGTTTTTATCTTAAGCGAATACACTTAAGCCTTAGTTTGTCGTTAAATCATGTTGTACATGTTCCTTTATATCTTAACACCACACAAGGTCGTATACGCATATAAATAACGCGTGCAACATGTATGTTTTTGTATTTATTTTATCCTAGCTCACGTTAGCGTATTATTTACATGTTAACATGACCGTAATGACTAGTAAAAACAAAGAACAAATAAAGTAATGAGTGAGTTTTAAGCTTGTACGTGACTTACAACCAAGAGTCCTAAGTCGTAGAAAGACTATCGTGAGTTTAACCCAATGTCTATAACCCAATCCTAAGCGCCAAAGCTTATACAAATACCAACCTTAGCTCGTGTAATCTCCTTAATGCACTCGGTAATGACAACTTAGTCGTGATTATGGTTCCAATTAATTAAGAAGATGCTTGTTTGCGGTTTGTGACCCGAGACAAGAGAGAAAGACAATGTTTTATTTGTTTAAGTGTTTATGAGTTGTAAGAGTGCTAAATGGTAAATGTGAGTGAGTATTTATAGGCAAGGTATCTAGTTACATCTCCTAGTCCCTCAAACAAAACAAACCGTTCCCTAGTCTTAGTGGTTTTGTAGTTTCTAGTTAATCACACATGGTTTTGTTAATACTACCTAGGTACATCTCTTAATTACAAGATTTTGGTACAAGATTTACCAAGATTATGCAAATCTTATGGTTTGTGTGTATATTTGCTAGCTAGCCGCGGCATCAAAAGAGAAAAAGGGATCCAAGGTGGTCTTTATCCATTGTATATTAGCTAACTAGGAACATTAAGTACTAATTTTAATTACATAGTATTTGTACATGTACTTAAGGAGATTTTAAGGATCTTTGCTAGTTGATTTTGCCTATGGGACGTGTAATATCAAAGAAAGACAAGACTTGAAATCTTATTAAAGTTATTTAAGTACAAGGTTTAATTAGCTTGAGATGTACATGTACCTAAGAAGTTTTAAGGATGTTCCTAGTTGGTTTAGTACCCATATTCGGCCAATATGGCTTAATAACACAAGAATTGATTAAATTTTGTGTTTAAGGTTTAAAAGGGGGTGTTGGTTTGAGTCTAGGTAAGTCTAGGTATTTCCGAGGTGTGTTTAAATGTATTTTATTGCGAAACGTAAGCCTTTTACGTGACCAATAAAAATAAAATATGCAAAGTCAATAATTATCTTCTTAATAATTACATAACACTTGTTTGATGTAAACCTTAATTAATTTTGATGACCGTTTACGTCAAATGATTATTTCTAGTCTACGCGATTTAGCTTAAAAGTTAAATTAAAAGTAAACGCGTATCGGACCAAAATAAATAGTGACGAATAATAGGTGTCGTAAAATGACCAAAAATTGAGAAATGTTACAAGTATCATGTGTACTTATCTGAAAAACATGGAAGGATGAAATCCTAAAAGTTTGGAGAACAAGTCCTTTGCCAATATTCAAGAATTGTTTGTCAAAGCAATGAAAAGGGTGAATACCTTTGTTGACTACAGAACTGAGTTGGTGGAAGAAAATTCAAAGAAAGCTGAAGCAGAGATAGCACAAGAGAAAAGTTCAAAGAGAGCAAGAGAAGAGCTGGAACAAGAAAGCTCTAAGAAGCATAAAGTAAAAGAAGATACAGAGACATCAGAGCTTCAAAGTCTAATAGAAATTGTTCCTGATGAAGAGGAAGTAGAAATTGATGCTATTCCTTTGGCTACTAAGCCTCCAACTATTGTTGACTGGAACATCTACAAAGAAGGAAAGAAAAGCTATTATCAAATAATAAGAGCTGATGGAAAGTCATAACGTATAGAGACTTTAGTCGAATCTTACAAGGTTTTAGCAGGAAGACTTGGAAGATTGTACAAGCTGGTAGTAAAACTAATAATGGATCAACCAGACCAGTGGAAACTTAGAGTTTGATTTGGGTGATCTAAAGACAATGTTTGATCCACATGTTGAAGATCAAGTATGGAGGAATCAACAGGATTATAGAGTATTGGATTGGAAGTTATATGATTCACGTGGAGTACATTCATTGAGGAAGCAAAATGTGCACATTCATATGTTGGTAGAAAAGAGATATCCTCTTACAGCACCTACAATCACAGATATGCTAAATAGGAAGCTGCAAGCTGATCATTGGAATGAAATGTGTTATCAGCTTCTTAAGCTCATCACAAAACAACTCAAGAATCAATGAAGTGTTTGGAAGCATCCTCCTGGTGATTAATGAAGCTTTCAATGAAGAAACTTGAGATTTTGAAGAAGAATATCAAGTTTAGGAGAGGATTGTTGGGATTAAAAGACTTCTTGATGATCTTGAAGTTACTGCTGCTAAGGTTTGTGTTACTGCTGCTAAGTAAAGTTAGTGTTGTTCAGTAATCTTAATGAAAAATATGCTAAGTAGTTAGTACTGCTAGTTACTACTTTTAGTGTAACTTAGTAATGCTAGTGTAACTTAGTACTGCTAGTATATATTGGTACTACTAGTTACTACTGCTAGTATATGTTAGTACTGCTAGAGTAAAGTTAGTACTGCTGGTGAAGATTAAAGAAAATATTCTAAGTAGTTACTACTGCTTGTACACAATTAATGCTGCTGGTGTATAAGTTACTACTGCTTGTTAAGAGTTAATGTTGCTGGTACAAAGTTATAACTGCTGAAAGTTACAACTGCTGAAAAATTACAACTGCTAAAAGATAAAGATTGCTTAAAGATCAAGATTACTTATGAGATAAGGATTGTTATTTATAGAATAGAT
>BQNB010101374.1:12871-24485 GCA_026074375.1 Tanacetum coccineum | reverse complement strand
TTCACCGATGAACTCACTCACATCATGCCTCTCCCGGAACTTGAATGTTTCAAATTTAAGATTGAGCCCGATCCGGGAGGTTTGACATCTATTGACCTCGGGATTCGTAAGAATATGTCTACAACTAATGTGAATTGTCCCTCCATATCTTCTCTCCACCAGGAATGAAGATACCATTTTTGACCCCGGCATTTCCATTTATCATTCTTTTATGCCAGATGTATCTCATCGGAGTGGAACTTTCATGAAATTCAATGTTTATCCAAACCACTTGAATGAAAGTCCGATGATGATTTTATCTTCCACTTGCTCCCCCATGGACCAATGAATTCGGGGTCGAGTCGAGCTTGTGACTCGGTTAACAAAAACAAGGCGCTTCGTGGGAGGCACCCCATGCTTATCCAGTCTATCTTCTTTCTTTATGCTAATAAGTGTTTTTTGTGTGAGAAGGCTTGCATTTTTCCATTACCCGTGTTTTGTCCATGTTTTGTGTGCTTTGTATTGTATGTCCAGGATTTCCCGGATTGTGAAGATTCTCGTGCTTGCAGTATCCACATGAGTTTCACATCCTCAGCTTCAGTTTGGGAATCCAGTATCCAAATCTAATCGACTAACGTTTTATCTTTTGGCACACTTCATAAACGGCCTTAGATTTGCGTAGGAACCCCTTTGAAACATCGAGGACGATGTTTAGTTCTAGTATGGGGGGATCTTCGATTTGATTTTTGCCTGCAGCCGTTGTTATCACGTAATCCCGTTTTTACCACCAAATTTTTGCAAAAATACCAAAAAATTGAAAAATTTAAAAAAATTGAAATGAGCACGTATGATTAGGCGGATTAGAAGCTAATGGGAGAAAAAGCCACAAGTTACTCATATAAGTTTTTGAAGAATCTTGCTCAGCACATAAACTTATATTTAACTCTATCACTTCTTGTTCTTCACCTTATTAAAATTCGAAGCAATCGAATTCGTGAAAGCTTAGCCTACAAGCGGTAAGTTGAGGAACTAGCTAGGGCTCAACACGCCCGATCGAGTCAAAAATTATTCTCATTCTACCCATTAGGAAAGTCAAAACTGTGACAAAACACTTATTTTATTTTTGAAAATTTTTAAAATTTTTAATTTTTTTTTTTTTTGGTATTTTTGCAAAAATTTGGTGGTAAAAACGGGATTGCGTGATAACAACGACTGCAGGCAAAAATCAAATCGAAGATCCCCCCCCATACTAGAACTAAACATCGTCCTCGATGTTTCAAAGGGGTTCCTACGTAAATCTAAGGCCGTTTATGAAGTGTGCCAAAAGATAAAACGTTAGTCGATTAGATTTGGATACTGGATTCCCAAAATGAAGCTGAGGATGTGAAACTCTTGTGGATACTTGAGAGTCTTCACAAACCGGGAAATCCTGGACATACAACACAAAGCACACAAAACATGGACAAAACACGGGTAATGGAAAAAGCTAGCCTCATCACAACACAAAACACTTATTAGCATAAAGAAAGAAGATAGACTGGATAAGCATGGGTTGCCACCCACGAAGCGCCTTGTTTTTGTTAACCGAGTCACAAGCTCGACTCGACCCCGAATTCATTGGTCCATGGGGGAGCAAGTGGAAGATAAAATCATCATCGGACTTTCATTCAAGTGGTTTGGATAAACATTGAATTTCATGAAAGTTCCACTCCGATGAGATACATCCGGCATAAAAGAATGATAAATTGAGATGCCGGGATCAAAAATGGTATCTTCATTCCTGGTGGAGAGAAGATATGGAGGGACAACGGGATACGTGAGAAAAGCAAGAAAGATCCATACAACATAAGCGAAGAGAGAAGATTGGTCATCCTCTAATGGTACATTCACATTAGTTGTAGACACATTCTTACGAATCCCGACATTTAGTTCATAAGTTGAACATTCCTGTGATCACCCGCAGTTTGAACATCGGAAATTGTATGCCTTGAGGCCCCATAGGCTTTGTGCTCTAACTCGATCGGTAGATGACATGCCTTCCCGTACACTAACTTATATGGAGTACACCCGATGGGTGTTTTGTAAGCTGTACGGAAGGCCCAAAGTGCATCATCTAGTTTGTCCGACCAAGAGGCACGATTTTCTCCCACGGTCCTTTCAAGAATTCTTTTTAAACCACGATTTGATACCTCAACTTGCCCACTTGTTTGTGGGTGATACGCGGTGGAGAGACGCATGAGTGACTCCCCATAAACATTAAGCAATACCTTTGTAAATTGTCATTGCAAAGTGTGTCCGCGATCATTCTGAAAGCTCGGGGCACCAAATCGAGAAAAGAAGATTTTCACAAATTTGCAAACAACTCGGCATCATTGTGGGGAGTGCTTTTGCTTCAACCATTTTGACCAAGTAGTCCACCAGCCAAGAGTATGTACATGTTCCCTCTTGAAGACGGAACGGCCCATAAACTCAATGCCCCAATTCAAAGATTTTACGCAAACTGATGGAGTTTTGTGGCATCTCATCACGTTGCGTAATTTTTCCTTTGACGTTGACAAATGTCACAATGGGTGACAAAAGTCATGGGCATCCTTGTAAGAATGTGGGCCAATAGAATCCTGAATCGAAGATTTTTCTTGCTGTGTAATTGGCACCATAGTGTCCCCCAGTAGGTCCACTGTGGCAAGCTTTGAGAATGTCTAAAGCTTCTTGCCCAGAAACACAACGTCTTATCACCTGATCAGCACAGATCTTAAACAGGAAGGGATCATCCCAGAAATAATGTTTTGACATCGTGAAGAATTTTATTTTTTGTTAGGATGTCATTCCTTGATAACGAATTTCCTCCGCATGGTAGTTTGCAAAATCGGCAAACCAGGGGTACTTTGATCTTAAAGAAGCAATAGAACCAAGAGTATTCGAGAAGAATGCCTTTCATTGATTTCTTTGTTCTCGAGTTTTGTCTTGATGCGGATTTTTCAAGTCTGACAGATGATCGGCGGCGAATCCTCAGCTCCTTTTTTGTCTCGAATTCAATACAAATTCTTGAAGGCAATAAAGACCCCGCATGAGTCTTGCCTTAGCATCCTTCTTGGCAAAGAGATACTTGATGGCAGAATGGTCAGTATACACTATTGCGTTATGGACATCACAAGAATATGCGAAATTTCTCAAAGGCATACACTACAGCAAGTAATTCTTTTTCTGTAGTAGTGTAGTGAGTTTGAGCCTCGTTCATAGTCTTGCTAGCATAGTGTATAGGTTGAAAATGCTTGTTTTTTCTTTGCCCGAGGACTGCCCCAATTGCGAAGTCGCTAGCATCGCACATCAGTTCAAAAGGCAAGTCCCAGTCGGGAGCAATTAAGATCGGAGCCTCAGTCAATTTTCTTTTGAGTGTATTAAAGGAATCGATACACTCTTCAGAAAAGAAAAAGGGAGTCTCTTTTTCAAGCAAATGAGTCATAGGACGGGCAATTTTGGAAAAGTCCTGAATGAATCGTCGGTAAAAACCGGCGTGCCCAAGGAAACTACGGACACCTTTGACAGAAGTCGGATGAGGGAGTTTAGCTATTACTTCGACTTTAGCTCTATCAACCTCAAGTCCAGACTTAGAAATTTTGTGTCCGAGAACAATGCCTTCCTTTACCATAAAATGGCTCTTTTCCCAATTTAAAGACAAATTGGTGTCTTCACACCGTTTCAGCATCTTTTCTAAATGAGATAGGCACGTGGAGAAAGAGTCTCCAAAGACCGAAAAGTCATCCATGAATACTTCCATCGTTTTCTCAATCATATCGTGGAAGATTGCCATCATACATCTTTGGAACGTGCCAGGAGCATTGCATAGCCCAAAAGGCATGCGACGATAGGCAAATGTTCCGTATGGGCATGTGAATGTTGTCTTTTCTTGATCTTTTGGGTCAATTGGGATCTGAAAGTAACCCGAGAAGCCATCGAGGAAACAGTAGTATTCGTTTCCTGCTAGTCTTTCGAGCATTTGGTCCATGAATGGTAAAGGGAAGTGGTAGTGATCTTTTTCGGGTGGCTTCATAACTTTCTGTAATCAATACATTACTCGCCATCCCATGACCAAGTCGATAGAATCAGTCCATCTCATCATTTTTGTGATGACGTCAAGCCTCCTTTCTTAAGGTACACAGTGTTCCGGCTATCGCCAGGGCTGTCAGAGATGGGGTAAATCAATCCAGCGTCAAGGAGTTTTTCAACCTCCTTCTTGATAACGTCGTGGATTTTTGGGTTTACCCTTCTCTGACTTTGCACAGATGGTTCATAGTCCTCTTCCATTAGAATTTTGTGAGTACAAAATTCTGGGCTAACACCCTTTATATCGGAGAGTTTCCAAGCGATGGCTCGCTTGTGGGACTTGAGAACCTGAGAAGAAGCTGCCTTTTTCCTCAATCTTTAAAGTCTTAGCAATTATGACAGGCAACATGTCGCACCATAACCAGATCTAAAAATGCGTATTCAAGAATGGGGTGGCAGTTACCTTAAGTTCAACCTTCGGAGTTTATCAACTGAAGATTCAGCGGTTTTAGCTTCACAGAGTTTGAGCTCTTTCCTAGCTCCAGGCATATATTGTTCATGATTTGGGAGGGGGGGTGGTGGTTCACTGTTCAAAATTGCTTCTAGAAGCAGGATGTCCCCCTCAGGATCCTGATAAGTTGGATCAACTTCAGATGAAGTTGGATCATCTTCTAGAGCAAGAAACGAATCTGCTTCTTCCATTAAAAGAAAGTCACTGTCCCCGAAAGGAGTGAGATTTGGAGAAGCAGTAGAAACAATAGGCTCAAAATATGGAGTGGGATTGCCACTCGCGATCACGTTTGAAAATCCTAGGACCTCTTGAGAATACTCATCACAAGCCATATCGATGACGTCGATTTTGTTTACCGTCATATGGTTTGTAGTCCACTGTGAATTTTGAATTTGGTCCAATTGAATGTGATGGCTTCCTTGCCACCCGAAAGGGTAATCTCGCCTTCATGAAACATCTATCAAGCATGACTGGTTTTTCAAGAAACATCGCCCGAGAAATTAAGGGTACCGGGGGTCTGTTCAAAATCACAACTGACGAAGTCTGCTGAAATTGGAACTTTCCTTCCCACCATTAGACGTACCGTCTTTAGCATACCGATTGGTTCAGTGATTGAACGATCTGCTAGCTCTAACGTCATGCAAGTTGGGGTTAGTTCGGGAAGAGCGAGATCTTTCCATACAGAATAAGCATGAGAATATAGCTCGCATCCAAGAAAGGCCAATGCGTTGGCATGTAGTAATCCCTGTAAATCACATGAAATCACAATCGGCCAGGGTCTCCAAGTTTCTTATGTAACTATTGTTTGAGGATGACCGCTGAACCAGTTCTCCATTCAAAGGTAGTTCTTGCCAATTCGCTCAGATTTTTTCTTTGTTTCCAATTAAGGTTTTTAAAGTCCGAAAGCAAATTTAGGCCATGAAGCATCAAGGCACCGGTAAAGCTAAATCTCGAAACCTCAAATCTCTAAAGATTTCATAGAATTTCTCGTTTTGATACGTTACTTTTTCCTTGTGCCTTTCATCAATTTCTTCTTGATGGCAAAATGGAATTGATGCTTGTAGGATTGAGCAATAACAGGAGCAACCACAGGAAGCAACATTGGGCTCAGGATTGGATTACGAGACTGAATTTGAACACCAGAGGGTTGGATCGTCTTTGGTGCTCGTATTAGCAGGAGCATCGTGACCTTGACACATCGTAATCACATCTTAATCCGCTTTCGGTCCCCTTGATGGTAAACACCACTTCGGTAGTGATACCCTTTTAAAATCTTCCGTTTGGGTTGGTAAACAGTGTTACCAGGAAGAGTTCCAGAACCAGGAAGTAAAAAGCTGTATTAGCAGAAACAAATTTTGAAAGCATGTCCATCAAATTCGCCATTTGGGATTGCAGTTTTTTGACCTTGTTTTTGCATGTTTCTCAACCACTGCATCATTGGCTGTGACATATCTTTCAAAATCTGTTTTTTGACACACCGTGTGTCCTGAGGAGACCATGTCCGTGATGAGCTACTGTTGATGAACTACTGGTTGATGAACCGAGGACGATAACCTGACCTTGGTTGAAATTGTTTCCTCTGTTTTGATTGAAGTTATTTCCTCGATTGAAATTGTTTTGACTATTTGCATGAGGATTCTGAATGGGAGGAAAACCAGGAGGTCGAATTTGACTTGAGACCATCGGAGGTCGATAACCAGAATTAGCTTGGTGAAATAGGCCGGCCGCATGGCATGGGACACATACTCTTGGACTATGTCATGGAAATGTTGCTGTAGTGGCTAGGAACATTTTTGATAAAGAATGACCTCCCCCACAATTACACAACTTTTTTCAAAAAACTCGATTTCCGGGGGCGGAAGCCAGGGTTTGGTTCTTTCTATCGAGAATATAATGCCCGAACCATTCTTTGAGTTCAGCAACATCAGATGAACTGCTGGGTGGAAGAGCTTGATACTCATTTACTAGACTACAACAGCTTTGTTTCTTGATTGACGTACCTTAGACTTGCTTTCGATGATTTTAAACATTCTCGAGGCATTTTGTCTAAGAAGGTTTACCAACCTGCATCTGAGTTCAATGAATCTTGATCATTTTCATTCAGGGCATTATAGAATGTATCGAGTTGATGCAATTCTGAAAACCCATGATGAGGCATACCCCTTAACGATCATTGAAAACATCCAAGCCTCGTAAAACGTCCATCATATTTTTGCTGAAATTCTCGTGATTTCATTTCTGAGATTTGTCGTTTTATAGGGATGGAAGAAATTGTTAACCAATTTCGAACAAGAGATCATCCCATGTTTCAATCGACCGACGGAGGTTTCTCTTTCCTAGCCATATCCGGGCTGCCCTCTTTTCGGAGAGAAAAACGGGAAAAGCATAAGTTTAACGGACTATTTTGGTACGTTCGATCCTTCATCGTAGAAGTGATCTTGTTGAAATAACGGATGTGAGCATGTGGGTCTTCTTTATCATTTCCAAAAAATTGCTTGTTTTGGACAAGATTCAGAAGACCATGCTTGATCTCAAAGTTATTTGCGGTGATTTCCGGAATAACTATCGCATCCTCGTAACCCTCGGTGGGTGCTTCGAGCAATTGCGCCATAGTACGATTATCAGCCATCGTAACTATGGGAGGATTATCAGGTTTCTCAAGATTGGATGATTCAACAGAAGTTTGTCGAACTTGTGGTTGTCGACGTCTACGTGCTTGAGAACGAGTGCGCATGCACAAAATATAAAAAGAAAATTTACACTAATTTTTTTGGATTTTTAATGATTTATTCACAATTGATTTTAACGGACAATGAGATAAGACAACTTAAACCAAATAATCTACTTACTTCACGGTAACTCTCAAAAAGATAAACTCACAGGTGAGCGGAGGAGTAGGAATAGCGCGAAGCTTATTTCTCCTTTCGGGTCGTAGTTCCTAGGAACAACCCTCCTTATACCCACTTTATAGTTTGTTTAAGTTTTCAAGGTGAGCCGTACGTCGTAAGAGACACAAAAGGCAAGTTTTTAAATCTTTTGTTCGAGTTGGGAACCAACAAGTTCACCGGAAGTTATTATGATAATACCTCAGTTGAGAATATTATATTTTGGTATTTTACCAATTTGTGAATTTTATTTTTTTTTTATGGACAATGTTTTTATGTTTTTGGTTTTTCTTTGGTTTTTATCTGATAATTATACTAATAAAAGAAAATGAAAAATATTTTTGTATTTTATACTAAAAATAAATTAAAAATATTTTTGTACTTTTTTTTTTTTTTTTTTTTTTTTTTTTTTTTATATTTTATAATAAAAGAAAATATTCACAGTTCGAAAACAGATGGTCAACGTAAGACAAACGGTTGCCCACAGCCTCCCCGGCAGCGGCGCCAAAAATTGGTCGGTTGAAATTACACTAAATATATATATAATATATATTAAAATATAAAATATATAAAGGAGTGTAAAAACAGCAGAGTCAATGATACCGAGAAGTAGTATAGAGTTTTCCCGGGTCGTAAATCCCCAACGAGGCTGGAATGGTAAATCGATACGAATGAATTGATGATTTGAATTGAGAAACAAATGATTTTGATTTTTAACTAGATAAACTAAAATTAATTAAAGAAAACTAAAATTATTCTACGGGAAACAAGCAGTGGAAAATGGGAATCTTAAATATACTACGGGGAACAAAAATAGTTATACGGATAAATCCTAAACTACGGGAGCATAAATAATGGCAAATGAAATCCTAAGAAATCTACGGGGAACATAGTTAGGCTAAAAATACTTAACTAGAATAATTAAAACTAATAAACTAAATTAAACATGCAATTATAGACTACCGGGAATTAAATCGCAAGCTAAAACTAAAAATTACAAAAATAAAGTCATAAAATTAATTTTAAAATTTAAATAAATTAAAAATATTCTAACTTAAAAGAAAATGTAAAAATTTTCAAAAACGGAGTTCAAAAACGAACAAAACGGTAAGAAACGAAAAATTCGGGCTCGTAAACGGGCCCGGAACTGAATTTTAAGCAAAAATTACCCTACACAAGTTTTATTAATTTTCCTACAAACGATTTGATTAAAGAAAATTTTCTAAAAAAGAAAAATAATTTTTTGTTAATTTTTGTATTTTTTATGAATTTTTAAAGATTAAACACTAATTAAAACTAATTAAATATAAAAAGACAGAAAATATAACTACAAAAAATCTAAAAAAATCAAATTAAATAAAGAAAAAGTTGAGGAATCTAAAAATATAAAAAGCCCTAAAAGTTACTGTTTGAATTAAAAGTAATTAAACTAATTAAATCTAAACCTACTAAATGAATAAATTAAATAATTTAACCTAAGCTGAAACTAAGCTGAAAAAGGGGCTAATTATGCAATACTAAAAGGAATAACGAGGTAAACTATAACTAACTAGTATACTAACAAGTGTTAACATTAAACAGAGTTACTAAAACAAATGTCCCTGAACCTGACCCGATTGAAATTAGGTCCAAAGGCTATTTAGCCATAACTCAAAACAGGTAAGTTGTAAAGGGGGACTTAGCTTTCATTTTTATAAAAAAGGGGTTAAGTGAAAGCTTCACTAAATAGCCAAAAATCTAAGGCTGAAAATCACAAGCAGCTTTATGGACTTAATGGCTTTTTTCTCTTCTTTCTTTTTGGATTTTAAGTACAAAATAAGTAGATTATGGGAATAAGCTAATAAGGCCAAGGGAGACCTAAATAAACTAAGCTATGTCTACCTATTTTAACTAAACCTAATAAGAATAAGCCCTAAATTAAGCTAAAACAGAAATAAGCTAAAGTGACCATTTAAAGAAAAGCAGAAAATCACCTATTTTGCAGCTAAAATAAGCTAACCTAGAGGCCTAACTAAGCTACACTATTTTGGGGGCTTAAAGGGGGGCCTAAGGGCTATACTAAAAAGCAAAAGAAACTAGTGGCTTAATACAAAATAAGCAAGTTAAAGGGTGCTGAATATTGGTTTCAGCACCAGGGGAAAAACAGGCAGTGGCTAGGGGCTTTTTGAGCTTATGCAAATAAGCACAATTGTGCTTTTTAGCCACAACCAACCCCAAACAGATTTAGAGTGGTGGTCAATGAGCTTATTTCCAAAATAAGAGGGCTTAAGGATCACTGGATCCTGCTGATTTTTAAGCTCAAAGGTCAAGGTTTTCAAAAAAATGCATAGGCCACACTTTGACTTAATTTGTCAAAGTAAAGAGGGCAGAACCAAAGGACTTGGTAAATGTGGCTAGAAACAACACAATAAGCACACAAAGAGTGTGCTTAAGCTGCATAAGCAGCTTAAGCCTTTAAGCTTAAGTTGGCTTATCCCAATTTTGACAGAAAACCAAAATGACTTAAAAACTCATTTTAAAACTAAAATTGGTGATTAAATTGGCTTGATTAACTACACACACTCAGCCAAAGTTGGCTGAGTGAGCTTGACCCATGCAAAACCCCCATATGACCCATTTTGGGCTTTTACCAAACACCCCTTTAAATAAGTAAAATGAACTTTTTAACTAATTTAACTTAAAACTAATTAAAGCAAACTGAGATTAAGGATAATGTAATTATTTAGCAACCATAAAAAATATACTTTTCTTCACAACTTGAACACGAATTTAAGAACTCATAAATGAAAATTTAAGGAAACTTGAGATAAACTTTAAATTTCCATTAATTTGCTTAAAAACAACAATGTTACAATAGAAATTAAGCTGGGAACTTAAGCTACAATTTTAAAAAAGGTTAAGTAAAATAAAGCTAAGTTAAAAAACTTGTGTCTTGTTCGGCTTGTGTTTTCTTGAATTTATAGAAGTCCCAAGTCTTCTTTCTTCTTCTTGTTGTGTTAGTTGTGTGAGTGAAGCCTCAGCAACAAATCCTAGCCCTCCATTTGTGTTGTGTTTCTTTTTTTATTCACAATCCGCCATTGATTTTTCTTGGATTATGGGGGATTGCCAGCGTGGCGGGTTTAACAGGTTAGTGGGAGGTGGGATTTGCTTAGACTGGGTTATAGAAGGGTTGGGTAAAAGGGTGAAGCTGGTCATGTGATGGTGGGGGGTTCAAGGGAGTTGGCGGGAAAGGGTTGGGGAAGAGAGCCGTTTATTGGCTGTTATAATTTGAAAGTTTCAAATGAACAAGAAGAACCCCCCATCTTTTACTTCTTTTCCCTTTCTCTTGTTTCTTTTCTTTTAGTTATAAACAACTTTAAGAATAGACAGAAATGGCCCTTGTGTTTTTAAAAACAAAGAATTAAAGAAAGAATGGTGTATTGGCAGAACTGGCCCTTAGCCTTTTAAAGGGAAAAACATTTTGTAAATTTGCAAATTCAGTCCTTCTCTTTTTTTAAAACACTTTTCCTTTATAAAACATTTTCAAAATTGACAATTTCAGTCCCTGAGGTTTTATAAAAAATTGTTTTGGGCCAGGGTCTGGGCTTGGGTTATGTATTGGGCCCAACTGGGTGTGCTTGGGCCCAATAAGGGTTTGTGGGCTTGTATTGGGCCCAATTAAGTGTGTCTGGGCCCAATAAGGTTTAGGCTTATGTTATTGGGCTTTTTAAGGCCCAATAAGGTTTGGGTGGGTTTTGTGTGTACAATGGCTGAGATTGGCTTGTTCAAGGGCTAGGATCGGGCCTTCAAAGTCTTCATAGTCTCTGTCAATTGCACACAAATGGGCTGTTGTCATTGATTGAGGGCCCATTTGGTCTTCACAGTCTTCATTAATATACTATTGGGCTTTCCCGGCCCATCAGATGGGTTGAGATTGCAACCAATAGTATTCTTCAATTACGGCTCCGGTTTTGACTGTTAATTTGTTGAGTTGACTTTGACTTTGACTTTGTCCTTCACAGCTTTTCCATTCCGAGTCCGGTTTTGTTTATTTTGGCTTTGTTTTTCGTCCTTTTCTTGGTTATCCGTTCCTGCACAATACATTTAGCAAAACAAGCGTATCTTTGGCATTTTAAGTCCGTTTTTGGTTATTTCAGCTCGTTTTTAAAGGTAAAAGGTATGTGTATTTAAGCACATACCAAAATCCCCCATACTA
>BQNB010101374.1:0-10922 GCA_026074375.1 Tanacetum coccineum | reverse complement strand
AAGGACCAAGCGTGCAAGTAATTATTCTGTATTTGGTAGGAAATGTAAAGCCAATAGAACGCATTGAGGGACCAACGGTGTAAGTAAAAAAACACTAACAAAACCACTTCAAACTATTATCAACGGGCAACGGTCATAAAGTCAAGACGTCTTTTTTTTTCTTAAAAAAAACAGTAACAAACTCAAAATTAGAAAACTAGTTCAAGAATATCTTCATCTTCTTTAATGGAAGAATCGAAGAAAAGTCATAAGAATGCTTTTTTTCAAAAGTTAACTGCCATAGTGTTTGCGGTAGTGGCTTCGTTTATGTTTGTTATGAATTTATTAGTTGGGGTTTATCTAGTCTAATCAATTGTATGAATTATCCATGATCAGTTATTGTTCTTAATGCCAAATGGTTATACAGATTATTTGAATTTTGCTAAATCATACCAGTGACCCAATTGACTTTCACTAAATCATACCAGTAGACTTTATAAGTCAAACAAATTAACACATTCATCCACAATAATATGACTAACAACCAAATCTATTAATTCCATCAACCAACACAAAACCACATTCATCCACGTAACCCATTATTTACTAAGAACATCTAGCAAAAAAGCAACTTCCCTAAACATTCACATTGTACAGTAAACATAAAACCCAAAAACAACCCAGCTGATAATGAGAAATTTCAGCAACTTGCGTCGCTTTTCTTCAACCATAGCAAGGATTTCTTTAAGCTCATTACGTAACCTCAACAACCCTAGGATAATCTGAACAGACCTTTGACACATTGGTAGATCATACCACCTGAGGAAGTTGACACAGGTTGGACTATGAAATGAGTCGAAAAAGGATGTGTAAATAAACAAACAAAATGATTTGTTACATATTTTTCGATCGGATCATACTTACAAGTGTAGGACAACCATAGAAATGACGACCTGGATTCCGATTAGTCCATGATGTCCTAATCACAGCTTCCAAACCACACGCACAACGAGCGGCCATTTTATAATTTTGTGTCTTATACTTTGCAAACCATCATTTATACTACACAGAAACGAGTCAGGACCAATGGTGCAAGCGCTAAAAGACAAAAAATAGCAACCGTAAAACACCCATTGGAAAAAAAAAAACGAAAAAAAAATTAGTGAGGGACCAACGGTGAAATAATGACAAAATTTTGAATTTACTAAACTGTCATCATTGAAAAGTCAAACTAACACCCGTTACATATAACGGGGCTCGAGAGACCAAACGGGTAACAAAAATCGACTTTAAAGATTAACGACATCGACCCCCGTTATCTAGGGACTGAATCCGCAATATGGCCTAAGTATAGGGACGAACGATGTAATTTACCCTAAACTTTTTCTATAACACTTCCAAAACAAATTAAATTCTTATGGCAGATTTATACACAAATCTCTAAACATACATAAATAAATTCCTCATTTCGCTCAGTAGTTAGTTTGCAGCAAACACGATATTGCCATGACCTTTACCACCATCCCATTGCCACCACCACCATCCCGTCATCTCCACCACCGTCCCATCGCCACCACCACTATCCCATCATCTTCACCACCGTCCCATCGCCACCACCACCGTCCCATCACCTCCACCACCGTCCCATCGCCACCACCACCGTCCCCCACACCTCCACCTAACTTTCATCTAAATAAAAATTATCACACCTTTCTCTCTTCTTCATCACATTTCTTCCCATCACTCACCGTCACAACCCGCTACCATCCTCCAACATTTTCCACCATCTCAGATCTACTAGTATATATAAAAACACACATCACCGTCATAACTTAACATCAAACTATTTCAGCCATACTTGGTCAAAAATGAAAATTAAATCTAAAGTAAATCAAAATGAAAATGAAATAGAACAAGATCTCGGGTTTTCATCATCAAGACAAATGATCTTTATAGATCTATACAAACAAACCCATCACTCATCTTGTCAAATACAAAGCGAAAAACATAACACCTACCCGAGACCATAGAAATAACGAGATTATGAGGTTTATAGTACATGATTTCATGTGTGTAGCTATAAAAGGAGTTTGTGGTGGCTATGTATAATAAGAGAAAAGTGTTTGATTGTTATGGTGACATTTCATCATATCCAAATTTGGGGGTTTATAGAAATAAATTTGGGCTCTTTGTATGTTTTTTGTTGGTTCTATTTGGCTTGCCGCCGCCGGCAACCACCATTGACCGCTATCAGAAACTGTTGCGTGGTGTGATAGAGCTTGTGGGTATGAGTTGTTGTGGGTGGTGGTTGCGTGATCTGAGTTGAAAGAGAACGATGGAGGATGTTAGTCGTCAGGTGGTTATGAGATAATGGGTTCGAAGTGGTGGTGGTGGTGGTGATGGTTGGTTGTTGTTATAGTGTTGATGTTTGGTGGCTGTGTGGTAGACTCTTTGAGAGATGAACTCTAAAATAAGAAGATTGTGTTTGTGTGGTAATAGTGGGCATATATATGGAATTAAAAGATAATGACTGAAAAAAAAGAAGACAAAATGACTAAAATACCCTCACGTGCAAAGCACATGAGGAGACTTCACGACACAATTTAACGGAAATTCATGATAGGATGGACGATGTTACGTAGTTTAATTATATGGATTAATCAAGCAAAAAAAAGAAACAGGAACTCAATTAGGAATTTGACCCAAACCACAAGGGACGAACCATGTAATTAACTCTTATTTTTTTAAATAACAGTATACGTCGATAAAATGAAAATCTCGTTAAAAAAAAGATAAAACGAAAATCTAACCGCCAAAACTAGTTTGAATAAAATTGCACCGTGACTTTGGACTTTCATCCATTTGCTCCATTACCCTTAACATCAAAGGCTTAAATTGCTTAACCCAACACTAACCCAAAGGCCCAAAAAAAATGTGTGATGTACTGATGTGTCAAGTTCTGTAAAGTCGAATTCAACATCGATCAGCTCGTTCAAGGGGCGCATTATCGAGCTCCAATGTGGAGTTCAAATTGAGTTTACTTAATTGTCTATGGTATGCACCGAGTATTTTGAGCTTACGAGAACTCTTGAATCCAACTCGAATATTTATTTATCTTGCATCTTGAAGAGTAATCGAGACTAATGAGATATCGAATCAGGTTCAAAGATTAGCTTTCGATGGAATAGTACAACTTGGTTTTTAGTCTTTTTACTCAACTCGCTTGAGAGCATCTTATGTTTCCATAAAGAGAAGAAGCTTGAGTGCATCTTGTGTTTCACTAATTTTTATAAGATTACGGAGTATATTGTAATATTTTGTGTAACAATGATATATTTGTTTTCCAAAAACATACGTAATTTGATGTGGCATAGCTAGTCTAACCAAACTTGCAATGTAGGCTTATTGACCCTCTAGCTCATGATGATATATTTTCTCTGTCTTATGGTTCATAAGTCTCTATTTGCATTTAATTTTTTAAATTTGTCATGCTAATTTAGTTTGATTTTGATACCAGTTTCAAATCAATGAAAGTGATATAAAAAGGCTCCATAAGGACATGTCTCCACACACACAAACAAACATATCTTTGGAGATATTGAACACTTGCTTTAGAAAGTAATATGCCAAAACAGGACAAGATTAACGTTGACGACATACATTTAAATAATAAAGAGAACATTAAGGTGGTACGCGTTAGCTATGAAAAGTCGGTGTTTGATAACTAAACGTACGACAACCACCTCTTGCGATCACAATATCATTAATGAGATGATATGATATGATCGACCACGATGGCTGTACAATTATGGCCCCTGCATATGTAGTACGATTGTATCAACCTTATATAACCTTACTAAAACACGTCTCGTCTCCCTTTAAACTTTTTAGCATGTTCATATGTAAAGAGACTCGTTTTGACCATTCAGTAACATAGTATGGATCATACTTATATAGTTATATATACATAAGGCTTGGAAATCGATTGCCATAAAAAATCAACGTAAAGGCTAAACCCTAAACCCTGAAACCGTGCTTTAATTAGCAGCTATAACTTTGAACAAATAGTGGACTAACTTAAGATACGAATCTGAGTATTACTTACAACCTGAACGGCTGGATCCAGATATGTTACTGAAAATAGAGCAATGTAATTCTACACTATACAGAACATATTTGATTACTTGACTGTGAGTATCATCTACTGTTTAATAGATTTATTCATCTTGAAAGAGATGGGTTAGACACTCGTATGTATATCAAACCCTATGATAAACATACAATCATATTTTATTAGATTTTTCACATATCATGTATGAAAAACATGCATTTATTATGCCATGTTACTTATATTTTCCTCTCAATCCTTATAAGGAAAGGTGCAGTGGGTCTTCTATATATCTTTCATTCAACAACTTTTTCGACTAAAGATCGTCTTCTTTAATTTCATGTCACCTTGCTCAAAAAATGATGATCGTAAGTCAAATTAAAACCATGTGATATGTTGGACCTAGCTTGTGTAGGACACTTTATCATGGTCACAATATTTCTCAAGATCAGGTGTTCCTCCATTGAATAATATGTTGCTCACTAGAAGGTTACAAATACAACAATATATATATATATATATATAGTTATATAATAATAAAACCCAATTACATTTTATGTTACAGCTTGGAGTCATGCATAAACATATTAATTAGGACACACAAGATTAATATGTTGTCTAGATATAATGCTTAAACTATTAGCTAGGTCGTCATGGAGTCCAATTGCATGATGGTGCTTAGATTCATCGGATACATGTACTCGTCGGAACCTGTATAGATGGTTTCAACAATGATCTTGTTTGCACGTTCGGTTGGATGAAATGGATCCCAAAACACATAGATGTCTCTGTTTGAGCAAAGATTTGACGCCGGGGTGCATATACCAACCCCATTATACGGTCCTTGTCCGCAACATGCCACTTTTGACGTTATAAAACCTATTCAAAACGCCAACAAATTTAAATTCATAAGCATTAGTATGGTAACTTTTTCAATGTATTGCACCACCAAAGTAAATTTTCTGTGACATATCATGTTTGCAACTCACCAAAGGCTCTAGGATTACTAATGAAGTCATTTTGCATATTCATGGCGTTAACAGCTACGAAATAGTCGGATCCAAGATCCTGGTTGAGACCTTGGATCATTTGCACGAGTTGAGGATTGAATAAAGCCGCGGCCTGTTGAGGCTCATATGCACATTGGCCATTTGCACCACGTGCGGCTAATTGTGATGGGACACAACCTAATGGTCCGGATCCTGTCACTAGGATCCGTCTTGCTCCCAAATCAAATAATTGCTGCAACCCATATTACTAATGTTATTGTTAAGTTACAAATGATTATAATGTTGAAACTAATAATCATACATAATTAATTACAAAGGCATATATATTAGTAAAAGATTTACCATCAAGATTTTGCGGTACTCTGCTAAAATATACTTGGTAAACTGAGGGATGGTGTATTGAAGCCTTCTCACGGTAATTGGTGTCAAGAAATAGTTGTTAACATAATCGTTGCCACCAAGTGTGATGAGAACAAGAGCTTGGTTCACGAGGCGTTCAGTCTGATCTGGTCCGATCAGTGCGCTTACTCGAGCTTGGTAGGTTTGAAAATTTTGTAGTTGTTGAGATATCCTAATGATGCTCGCCTACCCAAAAGAATTAGGACATCAATTATAATGTCATGCATTAAAAGCTTACGTATAATTGCTCTTTCCTCTTTGATGTAACATTAATATGCTTATATTGGAACTAAATTATGAGGCAATGTCATATTGGGTGACATTCAATTATTGGGAGGAAGTAACTTATGAGTTAAACTCTCTCTGTAAATATTTTGAGCTCCAATGATATCGTACCAAAAGGGTTTCATATTAATTGGAGTAACTTATTATTTTTCAAATAACTAGAATATTTAAGAATGAGAAATAACGTCTCTTTTGGTATGTGTCCTTCATGAACACCTTTAAGTAAAGTAACAATTTCATGAAAATAGTACAAACTTAATTGTGTTTGTACAAGGCATTGATACAACTCACCAAAGAAA
Organism: Tanacetum coccineum; assembly: GCA_026074375.1. Lineage (NCBI taxonomy): Eukaryota > Viridiplantae > Streptophyta > Magnoliopsida > Asterales > Asteraceae > Tanacetum > Tanacetum coccineum. The sequence goes on along the minus strand of BQNB010101374.1, from coordinate 4,842 downwards.
GATTGTTCAGGGGAAACTTATGATAAAGTTATGTGCTTTGGGCAAAAATTATGTGCAAGTATTTATTGCATGCATTACACTTTACTAATTCTAATGAAATGAAGTAGACAGGTCTATGTATCACGTCTTTAAGGGCATAAATTAACACCCCTTATAATGCAACATAAAATGGTACAACTTAATCAATAATGCACAAAACTTACAAACTGAATTCCCGTGTCATTAAGTATACCGATCCCGGCAGAAGCAAAGTTAGCTCCGACTAGTAGCTTGTTTCCGTTCAACTCCGGACTCAAGTACGGTAATGTGGGTTCCGCCCCGAGCTTTTGACCTATGAACACAAAAGTTGTACATCGTTATATTACGTACAACTTAGACCAAACATGAGTTGTTAAATTAAATAACTTACTAATAAGGTCAGGGATGTTAAGCCCATTGGAGAACCGCCCTGTTGGACGGTGGGTAGGGTAATCAATGCCATACGGTGGAGAATCGGCCCTAGCACTCGTAAGAAGGTAATTGTTGTTACCATTATCTACCAACGAGTCACCAAACACGAAAAATGCTCGAGCTCCATGAGCTTTCGGCACCACTACAAGTAGTAGCAATGTTACAACTACGAATACAGGCAGAAGGGTTGTTGTGGTGGTGAAAGATGGTGAATATTTAGCCATATTTTCGGGGTTAAGACGAAGAAATATGGTGGTTCACTGTGGTATTTTATACAAAGTTTGGAGGGTGCATGGATGTAGGTCCATTCTTTGGTTAGTTGAAGCCTAATAAATGTGAGTTGGGGAAAATGGTTTAATGTGACATGAAAGTGAAGTTTATTTGGAACCGTATATGACAATCGATGTGTAAGTAGTTACTGCATATAGTCTACTTGAAAAACAACATTCAAAATGGTCCCTTGTATTAGTATTAGTTGTATATATATTGAACTTACTAGATTTATAAACGAAAGAACAACAAAAGTGATAAATTTGGAAATGTGTGTATCGAGGTTAATTAAATGTGCTTGAAAGTTACATGAAGTGGGTCGCGATCAAAGGCCAGCTAAATATGTGATCATAATAGAAGAAAAATCGGCTAACAATTTATTATTTCCATAATTTATGACTTAAGAATTCAATTGTATTTATGTTTTTCTTTTCATTTTTATAGAATATTTAATATCTTATATGTATGCATGGATGTTATGAATGTCTCATCAATTTTGTTATGTTAATCTATTCACATAAAATTAGTGTTTCTCACTTAGATTCTCAATTCGGATTGAGATTATGGTGAATAAATTTTTGGTCACCTACGTAAAGGTAGACCATTTTTAAGATGTCTTAGTCTTAAGATGCTTACAAAGATTTAGAGACCAGCATTTAAAAAGTTGTTGGAATAAAATCTTGGGATAGGAGAGTATCGGCAAACAATCACATACTACCGGTCAGGCCGCGTACATCAGAACTAAAAAGGTTTAACTTTTTTTAGGACCTGAACGAAGATCCTTTTTTTTCTAAAACCTGAGTATAGGTGTAGCTTTTGTTTATATGTATAATCACATTTATAAACTAACGATTATGATTAAAATCTTTTTACATAGTGTTGTGTTTGGGAATATCATCCTGGGTTGTTGGTACTTGGTTGTGGTCCTTGCTTTCTTTGCTTGGCTTCCATCTAGTACCTCGCTCATAGCCCACAAACTTTGTTGTCATTTTCACTATAATCACTGCTGCTCGTAAGTGGTAACACAGACTATATTCTAATTGAAAACTGACTGCAACATATTACTCCGTATAGCAGTACCTAGATTGTGATGAGTAAAATACTGTAAAAAGTATGAATTACTAGGGCTTGTAGAGTTGTTGCCAAATTGTATATATCATATATTGTTTGAAAATGTTTTCAAACAAACGAAACAAAGCTTTATTCATTTTACCAAACCAAATACACATGTACCAAATATCAACATTCTAATTGAAACGTACAAAGAATTTTTATGCTAATGATCTCTATTTATAAAAAATTAAACATTAAAATATTTTTCTTAATTCTAAACAAACTCAAATAACAAAACACATGTATGACACTTCCAACAGATTATCAAAGTAACCAAACAACTTTAAAGTTTATGTCACTTTTCTAAATTCTAACAACATATATATGGTCCGAAAATGGTCTAGTGGATAGTGTTTTCAGAAGAGGTATTTGTTCAAACCTCATTAGGTAAATATTTTGGAGATAGTTAGGAGAAGGCTTCGAAAATGGTTATGGTGACATCTCAAATAGACAGCACACATATGAGTAACATGAAAGCCTAGTCTGTTGAAGAAAGAAGGAAAGTGTAACTGTGTTTAATTTTTCTGTCCTTGCTTCCTATTTTCATGCTATCTTTGACGGATTTTTCTCTTGAGTCATGAATAACTATTTCCGTAGTTTGTTAGAAGCCACTTAATACAAATGTTGTGAGTCGTTATATATACATGTTGCAAGTCTACTAGTCTAGTCGTAACATCATAAAACCACGACTACTTAGTTTGTACTCAAATTATACTATCATCTCATTCAAGCAAAATAAGCTAAAATAAAGATTGCTTGGAAGAAAGATAGTAGTAATATGGCCTCCCAAAATAAAGACTTAACTTTTATAAGAACGCAAAATTAAAGACAATGTATCTTTATTGAATGATTTATATGTGCGAGATTTCTTATTTAGAATGGTCATTAATAAACCAAACGTGAAATTTATCTTAATTATGCATATATAGTTCAGAGAAATAAACAGATTTATAATAACGTATCTATAGATATCCATCAATATGAATTGACAGAATAAAGAACCGACATATATCATTAATATGTTAGGAGAAAAAACTAGATTTGAATTAAGAAAGCAAGAAAAGAAAATGTATTAAATTGTTTTCAAGAGTCCATGAATAATATAACGTAGTGATAATTTATTAAATACAATTACTCCAAAGTACAAAGGACCTTCTTTTTCGGCTATTTAATTCCTCTCCTTTTACCTCTTTAGTAAAAAAAAAGTTAATCTAATGGTTAAAACCATTTTTTTTAAGTTTTTAGTAATAATAATTAATAAAACTAAATGTTTAACTTTAGTTGTAGTTTAGAAAGAGATAATATATATTAGTAATTGTTAACAAATTAAAGAGCTTTAGGACCTTAGCAAGAAGTGTTTGGTTTTATAGGAGGTTGTAAATCAGAGTATCAGACTAAATATAGTGTTTCATAAGATCATATTCTGATTATAACTCTTACATTTTTGAGGATTAAACTGGACAAACACATTGGTACGTACTATTCGACGTTTGTAAATTGTTAGGCATACGATTTTTATACAGCAGCAACAAAAATCAGATACTACACACAGATGTATATTGTTGAATTGAGCAATACTGCTGGAATACATTGCTCAAGCTAGATCACTAGGATCATAAGATGCGTCGCTGATCATGGCATGCTAAAATATTACAAACTTCCAGTATAGTATCGTATCAATATAGGTAGAAGATGATATAATTAAATTTGCTTTGGTGCGTTATAATTACAGTTTAGTATCAAGTGTTGTTGGTAAGCATATCACAAGAAGCACATGATCATATGTATGATCGAACTCAAAACTTATAGACGTACTAATGATCGTAAAGTATGACATGTGATTTTATTAAAGTGTTTTAAATTCACAAACTGGTGGCCTAAGCCAAGTTTGGCTTTTAACCAAGTTATTTAGTGTGTGGATCATGACTAGAATGTACAATCATATGCTGAATGACTGATCACTTGTTACAATTTAATTACATGACAGGCTCATATATGCATTTACGGGAGTAGTCATTATGATGTCTTGTACTGTATCTCTTAGAGTTCATGTTGCAGCTGAAGTTATTAAGTCTTTCGCTTGTTAAATACCCTTTTTATAATTTTTTTGGGTAAAGGTTTTCCGGGTAAACGTTATTACTTCAAAAAACAGTTAAGTACAACGAATGTAGATGAATCTCACATCTCAACCCAAAACTAGGCGAAAACAAACGCATCAACTGTGCTTTAAATCAAACCTATCATAATAATGACATGTCACACTTATAAGACTTAGTACAAATGCTATCTAAGTTGACCACGAAGATTAATAGCAAAAACATTAGCAAACTTCATTTGAGTGTTGTAATTTAACAATCAAGTTAACCAATTTAACTCTTACGAGTACGCAGCGGATATATCGAGTCTAGTACAAATAATTAACATACAAATACACACAATAGGGAATATGTAAATTAAATAAGAAACATACCTTCGTAGACACCAACAAATAAATGAAACCAAGAATAAGAAACGAGTGACTAAATTGTCACCTCTACGAGTGCTCACACAAACACGTAAACAAGCACGCCCGGATGCTAGTCCTAACCTCACGTATATCCAATACAACTATTGTATCCAAAACCCACTGAAAATCGATCACCAAAACCCTCACAAAAAACAGAACCGAATTTCAGAAAGAGGAAACTAGGTATTCACCGAATTCGGGTACAACCGAATTAGGTCAGAAGAACCGAATTAGCTCAAAACCTAACCCTAGATCAAATCTGTCAGTTCCCACGCCTTGGGAACAAGTAAACCGAAGCTATGAACCTTCTGTATAAGCCTTGGATCAAATCACTATTCGAAAACCCTCAAAAGTGTTAACCGAAACAGGCAGATCCGAAAAATAAGAAAACCAAATTAGGTTTTTATTATAATCAGTTTGTATAAGTGTAAGGGAGAAGAAGGATCTGATTTTGGAGTTCTTTTGGCTGTGTATTTCCTGTGAAAGGAGTTAGGGGTGAGGTC
>BQNB010101373.1:0-22161 GCA_026074375.1 Tanacetum coccineum | reverse complement strand
TCCTTTTACCATTATTGTATTGTATGCTTTACGCTAGATAATATTCATTTGTAAAAAAGGGTCGAGATAGGCAGTAAATTTCCTAAAGCCTATCATGCATTCGAATGCTAGGTCATCCCTATCCAAACTATTAATTATTCTTTCTCGACGTAGTGTCCCTGTATTTTCGTACTCAATTAGCTCATTAAGAACTTCACCATCATCCGAGTCATTGTCTGAATGAGGAAAATGAGAAAACAAGGGGTGTATCTATCGCTTCATCATCAAACTTGAGGTTATTCATATTGATCTCATTAGGTTGATTGGCGAAGTTATTAAGAAATTGTTCAATACTCTCTAGGCGAGAGTCAACAAAGGTAAAAATCACATGTAGCTCATGGAGCTCTTGGTCAATTCGTGCATGCAGTGCAGCTGGTAGGACAGGACGATTATTGGTAGGTGGTGGATTCGCGTTATCCATGATGAAGAGTGGAATAGTTAATGGAAATTACGAACAAACATACAAAGAAAAGATAGGCTACGAGAAAGCTAATATGCGGAAATTAAATCTTACTTGAAAGGATTAAAGCAAGTAGAACTAAGCTAAACTATGATCAAAACCTAACTATTCCTGGGCAACGGCGCCAAAAAATTGTTGCGGTTGTCGTAAGGGACTTCTACAAGAAGTTTTACAACTCCCTAGGCAGTGTACCTAACTGTTGTAGTGTAGTATAGGCAAAACTCGGGGGTTGTTATCGTTTTCTGGGGGAATAGGTTAGGAATGCTTGATTACGGTCTAACAAAATTCTAGGGGTTGAGAGATGATTACTTTTGTGTTTTTATGTTTATAGGAAAGCAGATAAATCATATATTTGAGAGATTGGTTGGTTTTAGCTATTAAACTAAATATTAAACTAAGCTACTGGTGATAACAATATAATAAAAGATTGTGTTTTTTTAATCATGTATTACTCCCCAGATTGCTTCTCCTAGTGTTGTTGCTTTGTCACACTTGTGTATGTAATTATTTCCTAAGTCATGAACGAATTACACTAACCCGCCGTCTATTTAATATTCTGTTAAGGCAACGCACAAGTAAGGTAGTATAAAGACTATTGCAAGGCCCCTAAGAGTATATTAAATGCATTTGAAATATATTAAGAGTGGATCAACCATATAAGGGGCAAGGTTGTATGAAGACTGTTACCTGATGGTATCGTTTCTACACAATCATGTTTTCCTAGACATATCAACATCGATACAGACAAAAGCTGGTTTTCTAAAACCTAACATGCATATTCATCATAAGAAGCAACATCACTAAGATCTACATCCTAGGTTTCATACAATCATAAATAAACACAATAGAAGGTTTAGCCAAGCATGTTAAAGATAAAGTAAGAACGGATAAGAATCACACAACAAGACATATTGAATGATTAAGATAGTCTTACTTGATTAAAACATGAATTGAAGGAAGTGCAATAGGGTTTTGAGGCCCTAAAGTTATCCCTAACAGCTGCTAAATGAACTAGGGTTCGTCCCTTTCTTTTACTCTAAAGTTACACACTTAAAACCCTAAAAACGGATTTGTATATATAGGAAAATTGCTGTGACGGCGTCACGTTTTAATCGTGACGCCGTCATGAATAGAATATTCTAGATAATGGGTTGGGTCGTGCATTCTGACGCCGTCTGGAGATCTTCTGACACCGTCTTGAGATGAATTATGACTGCGTCACGTGTAATCTGTGACGCCGTCTGATAATTACCTTTTTAGGGGTAATTATAATCTATATATAGTATACGTATTCCGAAAGACTCAAAGAAATTACTTTTGACCAAAGCAATATCTAAAATCTCTCGGGTCGTTATGTCCCAACGAGGCGTGAATTTGAAAATCGAGAATCGGTTTGGGAATTATGCTTGAATAATCAAATATTTGATTTGGAATCTATTTCTACTAATAAAGTGCAAAAAATAACTAAAAGAAAGCAAACAAGAAAGGCAATTAAAGATACGGGCTAAAAACGTTAACGGGTATTAAAAACGCGTCCTAAAAAAACTAAATTATCAAGATTTAAATCTAAAATGATTTTTTAACTTTTAATTAACCCTAAGTGACTAAAATGTAAGAATAAAGAAAACTAGACTAAAAACGAAAGCGATTTAAGCTTAAAAACACGAAAAACGTGAACGGGATTCAATCCCGCTCTTTAAAAACCAAATTGAGAAATTTTAACCCTACGAGTGCGAATTTATTTTTCCTATGTCCTAATTGATAAAGGAAAATTTTCTAAAAAAGAATTAGAACTTTTTGACTTTTTATAATTTTTTATGAATTAAAAATGATTTTAACAAAAATTAAATATAAAAAATACTAAACAATTTATAAAAAATCTAGAAAAATCATGAAAAGTAGCTTGAACAGTGAGGAATTTAAGAAAAATGAAGTGGTGAAAACAGCTTATCAATTAAGCTGTTTAATAAGCTAAAAACAGCTTATAAGCAAAACTGGCTAAAATGTGTATTTAAATTAAATAGTGCAAAGGAATATCGAAAAAGATTTATTGTGATGCTTCGCATAAAGGATTAGGTGTTGTATTGATGCAAACCGAGAAGGTGATTGCCTATGCATCACGAAAGTTAAAGATTCATGAGAAGAATTACACAACTCATGATTTGGAGTTAGGAACAGTAGTGTTCGCTCTAAAGATCTGGAGACACTATATGTATGGAATAAAGTGTACCGTGTTCACTGATCACAAAAGCTTACAACACATCCTTGATCAGAAGGAGTTAAACATGAGACATCGTCATTAGTTGGAATTGCTCAGTGATTACGATTGCAAATTTCGTTATCACCTAGGGAAAGCAAATGTTGTGGCTGACGCTTTGAACAGAAAAGAACGAATTAAGCCATTATGAGTTTAAGCCTTAGTTATGACTATTGGTTTGGATCTCCCCAAGTAAATTTTGGAAGCTTAGACTGAGGCAAGAAAACCAAAAAAACCTCGAGGCTGAAGATGTGGGAGGTATGCTAGTTGAAACTTTAAAGGAATCAGAAAACCCCAGGAAAGAAAAGTTAGAACCGCGTGCTGACGAAACACTGTGTTTGAATAACAGAAGTTGGTTGCCATGTTTTGGTGATCTAAGGACTTTAATTGTGCATGAGGGGGGGAGTCTCAACAAATCAAATATAGTTCATCGGGTACTGACAATATGTACCAAAGACAAGAAGTAAATTATAATGGTGTCCCAACAAGAAAGCGATATTGCCTACCTAATGTTTACTAAGTGTTTGACGTGCTTAAAAGGACAAAGGCTGAACACCAAAAACCATCTGGTTTGTTGGTGAAACCTAGGATTCCTTAGTGGAAGTGGGACAATATCACCATGGATTTATCACCAAGCTCCCAATGACATTAACTGGTTATGATACCATTTGGGTATAGTATATCGACTTACCAAGTCTGCATACTTTTTTACCGATGAGGGAAAATGACCCTATGGACAAACTGACTAGTCTGTACATAAAAGAAGTAGTCACGAGACATGGGATACCAGTCTCAATCATTTATGATCGTGACGGTAGATTTACGTCAAATTTTTGGAGGTCATTCCAGAAGGCTTTGGGTACTCTTGTTGATATGGAGTACTTTTCGGTACCATCCTCGGAGACGTGATAGGACAAAGCGAAAGTACCATCCAAACTCTTGAAGATATGTTACACGCCTGCGTGATAGATTTTAGGAAGGGTTGGGATAGACACTTACCACTAATTGAGTTCTCATACAACAATAGTTATCATACAAGAATCAAAGCCACACCATTTAAGGCACTTTATGGCCGAAAATGTTGTTCACCTGTTTGCTGGGCCGAGGTCGGAGACGTTCAGCTCACCGGTCCAGAAATCATTCTGGAAACCACCGAGAAAATCATTCAAATCAAAAGCAGAATTTAAGCTTCTCATGATCGACAGAATAGTTATGCTGATGTGAGGCGTAAGCCTTTGGAATTATAAGTTGGAGATAGGGTTATGTTAAAAGTTTCGCCTTGGAAAGGGGTTATCCGTTTTGGCAAACGGGGGAAGTTAAACCCGAGATATATTAGACCTTTCAAGGTGTTAGTGAAAGTAGGAACCATTGCTTACAGACTTGAACTTCCTCAACAACTAAGCAGGGTTCATAGCATGTTTCACGTATCCAATTTAAAGAAGTGTTTATCTAACGAGCCGTTGGCAATTTCGTTGGATGAAATACATATTGATGACAAGCTTTACTTCGTTGAAGAACCAGTGAAGATCATGGATCGTGAAGTCAAACGGTTGAAGCAAAGCCTATCCCAATTATCAAAGTTCGATGGAACTCTAGGAGAGGTCCTGAGTTCACATGGGAACGTGAAGATCAATTTAAGAAGAAGTATCCGCACCTCTTTACCAATCGCGCATCTCATCCAATGCCACGTCTTAAAGCTTTGAGGACAAAGATCTTTTAATGAGGGAAGACTGTAACAATCCGTTATTTCAGGTCATTTTACGACTTCAATCTTGCCATTATTTATTTTTAGGGTTTTACGCATTTACTTTTACTTTTCATCGTTTAGTTAAATCGCGTAAAATAAAAATCAACAATCAACGTAAACGGACATCAAACAAATAAAAGTTTACGTCAAGCAAGCGTTTATAATAATTTTTTACGAAAATAATAATAAGATTTTTTTAATATTTTATTTTTATAACTTACGTAAAATGTTTACGTTTCGGGTTTTGGAACCTTTTTGCATACAAGTAAATCATTCTACCTATCTATACTCAATCAAATACCCAAAATTATACCCAATACTCAAAAATTATATAATTTCTTATATAAATGCATACTTTGGTTCGGGATCTATAAGAGAAAAACAAAAGAATATCTACAAATGCCTCTAGTAAAACAAACATGAGTTAGAAAACAATTAAAGCAATCTCCTACTAACTTCTTACACAACTCCATACATTTCTTACACAAAACCACTCCCCCCATGGGCTCTTACACACTAGTCATTCTAAGTAGAATACCATGGTTTTGTTAATGGTTTTGGCTAGATATTTTGGCTATATAAAGGCTCATATTTGCAAGACTTATACATTTATCCTATTAACTAGCAAAATCACAAAAATCATCTCCCGTTGGTATCAAAACCCACATCTCACAATACAATCCCAAATAAATTCAATAGTTTTGTATTTTCAAAGATACAAGTTATAAAGTGTGTTTAGGGTTAATATCTAAGGTGTATCAAGTGATTTTGCAAGTAAAATCAAGGGTTTTCCAAGAAAAGAAATTAGAGTTTTCAAGGCTAGGGTTTGTTTTGGAAGCAAGGGTTTAAACACATTAAGTTAGGGTTTTATAGGATTATTATGTTCATCACATCCATCATTCACTCAAGGTTTATAATCACACACTAACCTTTATTTCAATTTATTTTTAATATGCAAACAATAAATTTCTTATATTGTTAAATCACGTCACTTTTATTTATTTTATAAAGTTTCTAAAATAAAATCAAGTTATAACGCAATCAAGTAAATATATGTTCATATGGTAAAATGATGTTACAAATATTGTAGATCCAGGTGAAATACTTAACTTGACATATTACAATTATTGGATAAATTATAAAACTAGTTATAATTTATTTCTTAGATCTAAAGTAGATTTACATGAAATCATGATTATTTCTTTTAATTTCTTGATATTTACCTATGAAATAAAGACTAAATAGAGAACTATAATGTAAAGGACTTTAATTATACACAAGATGGTGTAATGGACAGATTAGAAGGACTTGTAAATTTATAAAACCATGTTATAATCTATAAAAATCAAATTATATATATAACATATATCCCTAACATTTTTGTATAAACTTTCTCCCACGAATTTTTGTATCAGTTTATTACAACATTTTAATATGAATAGTACATCTTAGTGATGATCTGAGCATATAAAGAACATCAAAAAACGATAGCTAAAATTAATGAGATATTAATTATTACAAAAATTTCAATATAATAATATACTATATATATATATATAAAATATATATATACAAACAGTTTTGTATAAACTCCTTTTGCACACATTTTTAGTGACATTTATAAACGTTTAATATCAAATTAAGTACATTACAATAACGATTGCCGTGCATGTAAAGGGGGGGGAACTCGGCGAAACGGATTTAGTAACTAATGGGAGATATGAAGTGAGTATTTCAAGGTGAGGACGATAATTAGAGAGCTATAAAACATTGTATTATGAGTAAAGTATGAAGTTTATAGAAGACTGTAGTCTGAGCTGAGGAACCCATAAGTTTAGAGATTAGATGTGTCAAGTATTTGTGAGATTATTTGTAGAATCTATCGGACGATAGCCGTTTATGTTCAGATGGGTCATCTTACACCTGAACACGCTAACAAAAACTTGGAGTAATTTCTAATAACCGACTATAACAGTTCTTATTTATCTATGTTTATTCTCTTTTTTTTCTATACAAGAAATCCTATACAATCTTAATATCCTTTATACAATTTCAGTAATTACTTATACAAATTTACAACTCTGATCTCAAACAAATCTTACTAAAAGTATCAATACAAACAGTATTCTATCACATAATAATTGAGCATGTACCATGCGATTAAGTGATTTAATAGATTTTCTTTATACAAAACCGAGGGTATAAAGAAACGTGTTAAACGGAGTTAAAACAAGAAAGATATGATTTTCTATGCACTATTTTACACTTGTGCATTATTTTTCTCACATGAATAGTGTTGGTTCGTTTTTAATAAAAACTTTACAAAACAATGTAATATCACTTATATAATATTTATACATGTTTTTAACTTTATAAATATTATTTTACAAAATAATTAAACTATTTATATAATAACATCATACAAATAATAAAAACCTTAAATCAAGTGTTATTAACAAATAAATAATCAATTATTGGACAAAGATGACATTTTTACGGACATATATACTTGGACATTAAATATCAAGCGTAACTTAAATATTGTTTTGACGTTTATAAATTAAACAAAACTATTAGGCGGTGATATAACTCTATAATTTATATTGTTTTTTTTTTGAACGGCGATTATTAAAAACACTAGCAAGGAGCTAGATCAAACAAGAACAATATAAGGGTTCTTAAGCCAATCGTCCCACTTGAACGATCTATAATCATACGATCTATAAATAATTAGGTTATTTATTTCAATTACACTATACTCATACGACCTATAAAATAATTAGGTTGCATTCGGATTTTACGTGATGATTCAGTCATTTGATTTATATAATCATTTCATTCACTGAGGTGATTTCATAGCCCCATTTTATACAATTACAATGATTTACAACTTCTGGGGGTGAGAAACATGCATTGTTTTACATTTGGAGGCAAATGCACTTTTAAACAAATTACGAGTTTGCCTAAGTAGCGATAACCCACTATGCCCATGAATCATGAACTGTCAATTACTGGAGGTAAGCGTAAGTGTTATAAATAGATCTATTTGGGTGAGTAGCGCTCACTAGCTTCGGTGTAGCGAACTAACGGATGTATACCATGTCGGAACATTTTGGATGTTGCGGGGTTGAATATCTACACGGGCACATTATTGGCATTAATTTGTTGTAGCTTCAGTGTCATGAGCTTAGGGAATCGTAATTACATTTTAAGATATTGTATGTGTTACATGTCTTACACTTTGAATCTTGCAGTCCTACTTTATATACATACATAAACTTGTGAATTCACTAACTTTATGTTGACGTTTTTAAGCATGTTTTTCTCAGGTTAATAACTGCACAACATGGATACATTTGGGAGCATCATTTTGAAGTCAAAATGCACTAAAGATTTACTGCATTACATTTTGGGACATTTTGTTATGTATCAAAATCTTTATGTTTTCACATCGATGAATAATTTAAGCTTGGAGATTTTGTAACAAACATTTCAGTTAATCAAATGTATCTTTTAAAACGACTCATATAGAGGTCGTTCTCATATCTTGTGTTGTTGTATTATGAAGTAACACTCCTGGACCCTTATTCCGCTGTGACCCAATTTGGGGGTATTACCAAATACATTATAGTGATTGTAGATGACTACTCACGATACACTTGAACTCTCTTTCTAAGAACCAAGGATGAAACACTAGAAGTACTTAAAGACTTTATCAAGATGATTGAACGAAACCTTCAAGCCCAGGTGATTACTGTTCGTACTGACAGAGGCACAAAGTTCTTAAACAAGACACTCCGTGCTTATTTTAAGGAAGAAGGCATTAAACATCACACTTCCACTCCTCGTACACCTGAACAGAATGGCGTTGTCAAAAGACGGAACCGTACTCTCGTTGAGGCTGCTCGAACGATGCTTTCAGCTTCTAAACTTCCTTTATTCTTTTGGGCTGAAGCTATAGCAACCGCATGTTACACTCAGAACAGATCTCTCATCATCCCTAGACACGAAAAGACACCATATCACATCATTAATGGCAGAAAACATTCTATTAAACACATTCACATCTTTGGTTGCACTTGTTACATAACCCGAGATGGTGAAAACCTTAACAAAATGAAAGAAAAAGGGGATTCGTGCATTTTGGTGGGATATTCTACTCAGTCAAAGGGATATAAAGTACATATATATTATATATATGTATGCCACGTAAGCACTTAATGCAGCACGTAACGTAAGCACATAAGCAAGTAGCGTGTATGCACTTTGAAAATGTTTGTTGTGATGCAATGTTTGTGAAAACGACTATAGTCTAGGGTAAAATATGCAACCTAGTTCTCTATAGCCAGTGCTCTGATACCAATCTGTAACACCCCCAAAAATACAACAATGCAGCGGAATACCACATGGGGTGCTACTTCATAATACACAGCGCTAGATACAAGAGAACGACCTCTAAATGTGTCGTTTGTAAAACAATCTCGTTGATTTAATCAAAATCTTGAATTTAATATACATTTGTCCCATAATTGCATCACAATGAAAAGCTTGAATGTATAGACTCCAATGCACTTCAAGAAATCCGAGCATATAATTTCCCTGAGAAAAACATGCTTAAAAAGGTCAACATAAAGTTGGTGAGTTCATAGGTTTCTGTAAATACAAACGTTAGTTCCAATAAATGTATCTGCCCACTGTATCATTACAGTGTCATATAAAAACGTTTAATGACTACTGTCTCCCTACAGTATCATAAAATAATTGTGTGACCATTTAAATCCTTAAATGTCCTTCCAAAATGTATGTATGATTTTTAGAAATCAATTAGCTGTAAAATATGCAAGACCATTTCTATCCCCAAATAGTCCCAAAATGTACGTGTCAAAGTTGGATCACAAATATCCAAAATATGTATTGCCACTTTATTCAAGTGTGTATAAAACCATGATTACCATTACTCTAAGTTCATGAACTGTGACGTAGACTTGTATGTATGCCACTTTATTCAAGGCATAGTAAGAGTGTACCCATCGTAGGTGTTCCCTCCAAGAACACCCGGGCGATAATAAAAGAATATGTTCCCCCGTTACCGGTGTCCCCTCCAAGGACACCCGGGCAATAATATGTATATGTGATTGTTGGCCCCGCAGGCGCCAATCCAATCGTAATCCGACATGGTATAACGTTCGTTCCCGGTGATAGCTAGTCACCCGAACGGGGATTGTCAATCCCAAATAGATCTATCTTATAACATTCGCGCTCACCCTCCAAGTGATTTACAGTTCATGCAACCTAAGCTAATCCATAATCATAAAAGTATAGTATGCCTTTACGTTCAAAAACTAAACCAAGTATTGTATCTCCTCGCGAGATATATAAATAAGTATTTAAACCAAACAGGTAATTAACCATGTAAATGCGTTTGTAAACATGTATGCAGACGGGTTGAAAATGAGCACGTAACGAGTTTAAATCAAACACGTAATTGAATTTGTAACAAGCATGTTCTCACCCCAAAATATATGTAAAACATGTAAAACGTGGGGCTATGAACTCACCTTGATGTTTGAAGAACGATTGGTAGGTAGGCATCTAATTGACATTGATGATGAAGAATGATTGACAGATAGGCATCTAATATGCACAATACGAACGGAAGATGAAGCTGCCTGACCGTGAAGATGCAGCTTAACTTAACGGCTAAGTCCCACTAGCCTAGGATAATGTGTTTGGGTTTCCCGGTGAATTGTTATGTCAACGCGACGCGTTGATAAAGATTTAGATTTAACGTTGTAATGGTTTGGTGGTTGGTTAAATAAATAAATTGAAAATATACCCAAAGTGTGTAATATATATTCTATATATATTACATATGAAAAATAAACCATTGTATAACTCGTACCGCGAATTATATAATAAAGACAGACAACTCAAGGATTAATGTGAACTGTATAATACTTTGCAAGTATTATATAAAAAGTGAGAGTAAATAATTAAACCAATTATTTCGACAACTCATTTAATTATTAAAAAGTCCTTGTAGACACACGTCTTTAAGTTATAAATTAAACACACGACGTTTGTAAAACTTTTACAATAGTTATGGTGTTACCTTCTAGCTGAAAATTATAAAATATAAAATAATATTTTATAAACTTATATTTCGTTTCCTCGACAGGTCGCGTCTAAAATGGTTATCTCAATGTAAAAGTATAGTTTTTCGTTCGTTGTCCAGGTTATTGTATAATACCATTTAATATATCTTAGAACATATCTTAATTCCTTTTATCGGTTCTCTAAAATAATAGAGTTTTAGTGAATCGTAAATATAGAAAATTATATAAATTTCATCATGAATTCTCCGTTTATATAACGTTTCCATTTTCGCAAAACTCGACGTTTCCTATATTCAATATATGTTGCAATTGTTAACGTGTTAATATTTCAAACACTCACGTTTTCTAGATATAATATATATGTATATTATTATATCTAAATTAAACAAATTAATAAATATTATATTTATTTAACCAATTAAAACCACCAATAAATATTTATCCGGTTTTGATATTTATTAAAACCTTATGTTGTTTTCATTTGTTGTTTTGATATATATAAACCAAACGAACCCTTGTTGATTGCCGCTAACCAAACGCACCCTAACGGCTGTTTAACCAGATCCAAACGCACCCCTTGGTGTAAATCTGTCCAACCAAACGTACCCCTATCCGCGTTTCTGCTATACCAAACACACCCTAACCGGTTTCCTGTTAACCCCAAACGCACCCTTTCGGTGTTGGGCAGCCAACCAAACGTACCCCTTGTGTTATTCTGCCAAACCAAACACCCCTACGTGGTGTTATCCCTTAAACCAAACAGCCCCCTTGTGGGCTGTGTTAATACCAAACGCACCCTATGCTGGTGGAAACCAGCCAAACGCACCCTATGTGGGCTTGTGACAGCCAAACGCGCCCATATGGTGCGGCTGCCACCCAAACCAAACACCCTTGGCTGGTGGTTTGACCCGACACCCCACGCACCCTTGTGGGTCGTGGTGGCTGCCGAAACAAACCCACCCCCATAATTGTTATAATCCCACACGAACACCCCAACGAACCCTAGTCGGCTGTTTTGGTGCGGCTGACCCGGAACCAAAACGCACCCTTTTCGGTTGTTATAACACAAACCACACGCACCCTTATGGCGTAAAACCACCCCCGACCCGGCTGTCTCGCTGCCAAAACCCGTCAACCCGACCCGCTGTTTCGACAGTCAAACCCGACGCATCCTTTTGTGTTATAACCCAACCCAACGCCCCTTTTTCGGGTGGGCTGCCACCGAAACGAACACCCTTGCGGGTGGGCTGTCACCGAGACAAACACCCTTGTGGTGTTTTTACCCGGACCCAAACGCACCATGCCGGTGTAAAACCCGAACCCACCCCTTTTGTTGTTGTTTATTTGCCGGAACAGCCACCACCATCGTGGTGGTTTTCACCACCGAAACAAACACGCCCTTCGTGGCGGCTGAGCCAAACCCACGCACCCTTGAGGTGGTCTGGTGGTAGCGGCAGTGAGGTGGTGGTGGCGGGCTGATGATGATGCTGACAATAATAATAGTGGCGGCTGCGGTGGGTGGTGGAGGCGCGTGGTGATGATGAATGGATAGATCGGTTAATGAGGAACGATTTTGGGTTCGCCGGAAAAAGTCCGCCGGAAAAGTTTTCCGGCGGTGGCTGAGGGTGGCCGGCGGTGGCCGGATATTGAGGGAGAGAAGAGAGAGTTATATCTCTCTTTTTTTTTGTAAGTTTTGAGATGGAAATGAAATTTTATAAAAGTTTTTATATTTATATTAAAACTTTAATATTTAATGACAAGTCTTAATAAGTTTAGGGTTAATTGTATAAATATTTCACAGGGGCCAAAAGTGTAAATGTTAGGCATTATTTTGTAAAATAATGGTTCGGGACTCATTTGAGCGACTTAATGGATGATTCAAATCTCGAAACTTGCGCCATTGTTTTCCAAATCATTTTTCTGATAAAAATGAGTATTTACTTGATAATGTTTCATAAATATTTTATAACGCCATTGTTTTATTCGAATCAATTTTTTCTGATAAAAAAGAGTATATTCCACTTGATATATTTCATAAGATATTTATATAACATTTAATAAAATATCTGTTATTCATTTATATGACCGTTTTTCCCCGCCTTGTCCGAAATAAAATTGGCGATTTCCAACTCGAGTATTCGCGATATCCGCAACTCTTCACTTTTATGTAAAAATAAGACTAATTTATATAATATTTTATTAAATAAATACTGAATTTAAAAAACAAATTAATTGTTTTTGTGTGTCTGCGCGTAGTAAATATTGTTTGACAAAATTTTGCGGTGCTGTTTTAAGCCCTTTATCGGCTCGTTTTCCCAGGTCTCAGTCCGGGCAAAACTGAAAAGCTTGTCAGGAATGTCGTTTCACATCGACTTGCTTTAAGGTCCCGATCTGTGAAAAAGTGGCAGATAGATGTTGTTTTTTTAAGCTAAATCAAGTCAGACCTAAAAGTCAAAGGGTAAAATAGTTATCTTAAAAATCCGAAATTTTACTCAGGGATTTGATATATTACCAAACCCCTTAAAAAATCTCTTCCCAGATTAAATTGTGTTATCCGCTTAGTGTTTCTAAGAAAAGACTTCAAGATTTCCAACTAGTTGAACATAGACGCTGAAAACTTTAATCAGCAATATCTGGTGTTTTTTGACTACACTCTTCATATACCTAAATTTCGGCTAGTTTTGACCAGGATAATCCAATCCAATAGAATAGTTACATAGGGAAACATTGTTTTCAAGGTTTATAATTGTATAAAAAACCTTTATTGAAGAAAGCCTCATATATAGGAACACATCATGGAAAAGTGTTTATCCGCGTGGTTTATGTCAAATAAAGTTATAATTGTCATAAGGCAGAGTCTCAGTTCTGCTATCTGTAATGTTTGATTCATTATAACGAATGAGGCAAAAGGTATTTTAATATCAACTTACTTGGCAGTACTAAAAAAGTATCATGACTTAAATTTGTGTACTATTGGACTGCACAGTATAACATTCCACTGAATACTTATATTGACAAGATGTTTATCCGTTTAATGGTGGGAGTTGCATTACTATATTGGATAAAGATTGTTCAGCTGGGACCCGCTTCGGACCCAACAAACAGCCAAAAACCATCAAGTGACAATAACCATAACACATGGAGATGTGGAATCAGAGGTATGAGGACCTCCAAGAAACAAAACCCCAGAAATAAATTTCAACAAAGTGTGAGGAGCTCAGCTGAAAAAGCTATTATGATAAGTTGACCGAATTATCGTACTCGCATCTGTTAACATCCCCAGACCAGCACTCTGAAAAGCAAGATTTGCAATAGCAAAAGTAATAACTTAAGAATGAAATAAGGTCGTTCCAAACGAGGCCTTAAGATTTCTGCAGTGTGGCAAGACATTATTGTGCTTCCAAACCTTTTTAACAAATTCCGGTGATTATCGAGTTCAAGTTCATACTCGTCTCATATCGGATACTATTAAGCCCACTCATTTATAATTCATTACTTACATAAAGGAGCGTCCTAATTTATGTAAGTAAGAAACGATAAACTTATGATTCGGGGATTTACAATTTATTTATTTAACTGAAAAGGCGTCCCAATCCTTATTCAATAAACCATATTATAAATCATCTACGTAATTATTCCCCAATGCAATACGTCAAGTGTACCCACATAACTTTCAAGTGATGATGCGACATAACGATGCATGTCTCAGAATGAGTAGTACAGTGTTTCAACTCGTCTTTGAACAAGGGCCGGGGGGAAGGTAAAAAACTGCCAGACGAGATCAATATCGAGTTCGAAGATAATTTAATGAGTACCATAGTTAGAGTTAAAACCAGGTAAATAGTCTCGATGAACCAGTCGACATTAAGCAAATATCTTATCTAAATACTTCACTATGACAAGTTTACCCCAAGCCAATACAAGACTATGTAAATAACTTAGATTTAATATATAATCCCTTGTGAAAACAGAACGTAGTAACGCTTTGTTAACATAAAGCAATTATCATATAATCCTCATATTACAAGTCCCGCCGGCCCATACAAGACTGTAATACTTAGATTACATACATAAATCCATGTAAACAAAACAATAGAACCGTCTAACGTGTAATACAATATAGTATAAAGCCTAATTTAGAAAAATAATGATCCTTAAAGACCATTGTTAACATTACATATGTTATGAGAACGAAATGAGACCATTGTGCCACTCCACAATGTTTAAGAAGTAAAATGAGACCATGTGTATAACGCTACAATGTCTCTCAGGTATAAGTGAGACCATTAGTTTTATACATTACAATGTTCTGTTATAATGAGACCATGCTGAACTTACAATGTCTAGGTATAAATGAGACCATTGTTTTAACTTACAAAGTTCTGAGAACGAAATGAGACCATTGTGCAAACTCACAATGTTATACGAGTAAAAAGAGACCATTAGTTTAACTCACAATGTAAGAGGAGTATAATTGAGACATTGCGTTTAACTTACAATGTCCAGAGGTATCCAAAATGAGGTACCAAGTTTAACTACAATGTCTGAGAACAAAATGAGACCATTGTGCAACATATTATATCACAATGTCAAAAGAAATGCTATGATATTTATATAAAAACTCTTATATAAAGTAAACGTGTTATAACCAGAAGATGTAAGCATATATCTAGTTAAAACATAAAGTATGTCACGTAAGCACTCTAATGAAGCATGATAATGTAAGCACATAAGCAAGTAAGCGTGTAAGCACTTATTCTAGAATGTTATGATGTGATGCAATGTTTGTGTAAATGACTATAGTCAAGGGTAAAAATATGCAACCTATTCTCTATAAACCTAAGCTCTGATACCAATCTTAACACCCCCAAAAATACAACAATGGCAGCTGAATACACCACTTTGGGTGAGTTACTATCATAATACAGCAGCGCTAGACTACAATAGCAACGAACCCTCTATAAGCGCTGATATGCGATTTGTAAACAACTAATCTTCGTTCGATTAATTTCCGAGCAATCAATAATAATCAAGTCTGTTCTCCCATAATTGCATCACAATAAAAGCTTGAAAGAAACACAACGATTTTTTTGTTCATATTTGTAGAAACCCAAGTAGAAAACTGTCAATTTTAACTCAAATGCACCAGCAGAGAAATCCAAGCATTTAATTCACCTGAAAAAACACAGCGTTAAAAGTGTCAACATAAAGTTGAGGTGAGTTCATAGTGTATTTGTAAATATAAACGTTAGTTCCAATAAATGTATCTTCCCACGTTCATTGACAGATTTCATATAAAACGTTTAGTGACTACTGTCTCCTACATTATCATAAAATAATTGTGAGACCATTTAAATCCTTTAAGTGACCTTTCCAAAATGTACGTATGCGATATTTCAGCGAACAATGCAATTACTGTGAAAATACTGCCAAGACCCAATTACATAAATCCCCAAATAAGAACCCTCAAACAATCAGCGTACTACGCTAAGACCCCAAGTTTGGCGTGCGAATCACAATTATCCAAAGTATGTATGGGGTCTCCCACCATTGATTCAGTGTTTATAAAACCCATGACTTACTATTACTACTAAGTACACATGAAGACCTGTGACGACAAGAACTTGTATGGTAACTACCACTGTTTATAATCACGGCACAGCTAGAAAGAGTCTGTACCCACAATCTCTAGGAGTTCCCTCCAAGAACACCCCGGGCATATGTAGTGAAAATAATGTGCTACCCAACAACAAGTTTCATCCTCCAAACAACACCCGAGCATTACAATGAACAAAATAAAACGTACCCATCATAGGTAGTCCCTACAATAACCCACCAGTGACTTTAATGAAAATATTCATGTGATGTAAATGTTGGCCTTGAATACTCAACCAATCGGGTATCCGACAGTGGTTAAAAAACTTCGTTATTCCCCCAAGATAACGCTATTCACGCCGAACGGGATTGTACATCGAATAGATCTATGTTCATAACATTCGCCGCTCCCCCACCAAGTGATTTACAGTTCATGCAACCTAAGCTACTCCGTAATCATAAAAGTATAGTAAGATATGCTTTATGTACCAAAAAATTTAACCAAGTATTGTATCTCCACGCGTAGATATAAAAATGAGTAATGTAAAGCCAAACAGGAATCTCAAACCAGTAAATCCTTTGTAAAACATGTATGCCAAACGGTTGTAAATGAGCACGTAACGATTTAAATCGAACAACGTCAATTGAATTTGTAACCAGCCATGTTCTCCACCGTCCCCCAAAGATATAAAACATTTATCAAAACAAGTAAAAGTGGTGCTATGAAACTCTATTGATGATGAAGTAACGATTGTCATATAGGCATCTAATATGCACAAACGAACTGAAGCGAAGCTGCTGTCTCGATCAATAGAAGTTGCAACTAACGTTCTACAAAGGCTAAACAATCCCCGCTAGCCTATATAATAATTTACCGTTCCCCGATGCATGTTAAGTCAAACACAATGCGTTGATAAAGATTAGGATTTAACGTATGTATGGTTTGGTGGTTGGCGTTAAATAAATACAGATGACAATATACTCCAAATGAGTAATATAAAATTCTATATAAGACATACATAAGAAAAATAAACCATTGTATAACTCGTAACCGCGAATTATATAATAAAGGACAGACAACATCAAGGATTTAAGTGTAAGGAGAACTGTAATACATACTTTGCAAGTATGTATATAAAAAGTGAGAGTAAATAATTAAACCAATATTTCGACAACTCCTATTAATTAATAAAAAGTCCTTGTAGACACACAGTCTTTAAGTTATAAATTAAACAAACTCGAACTGTTGTAAAAACTTTATACAAATAGTTACACTCACTACACATACTACCATCTTCTTAAGCAGTGAAACAATTATAATGGTATAAAATAATTTTTTATAAACTTATATTATCGCTTCCTAGACGGTGGTCGCGGCTAAAATGCGTTATCTCAACGTAAAAGTACAGTTTTTTTAGTTCGTTGGACCAGGTTATAGTATAATATACGTTTATATATATCTTAGAACAAATCTAGATTTCCTTTTACGGTCTCTAAAATCAATAGAGTTTTAGATGAATCGTAAATAGAGAAAAATTATATAAATTTCATCATGAATTCCTCCGTTTATATAACGTTTCCATTTTCGTCAAAAACTCGACGTTCTCTCTCTTAGAATCAATATATGTCTTGACAAAAATCTAGTTTAGACGATGCGTTTAACATATTTCAAACACCCATCACGTTTTTCCTAGATATAACTTATAAATAATCTGTATATATTACTAATATCTAACTTCTAAACAAATTACGCAAATTATTAAATTACTATCTCTTAACCAAATAAAACCACCAATAAAATATTTATCCGGTTTTGATATCTTCTCTACATAAAAACACCCTTATGTCTTGTTCATTCATCTTGTTGTTTCATGATATATAAAAACCCCAAACGAACCCTTGTTGATTGCCAACTAAACCAAACGCACACCCTAAACGGCTGTTTAACCAGACATCAAACGCGACCACTGTGGTGCTAAAAATTCATTGCCAAACCAGAAAGACGTACCCCTATCCGACGTTTTTCGCTGCTAATAAGAAGCCAAACACCTAAATAAGAAGAATCATCCTAAGAGAAAGGTACCCCACCCAACATCCCGGCACAATACCCTCCCAATCCCACCTAACAACCCTAAACACGCTTTCTTGTTAACCCCAAAACGCACCCCTTCTCGTTGTTGGGCACCCCACCAACCTACCCTTGTGTTAATCAGCCAAACGCCAAACACCCCTACTTTGGTGTTTTATCCTTAAACCAAACCGCCCCTTTGTGGGCTGTGTTATAAAAAAGTACCAAACGCACCCTATGCAGTTGGAAACCAGCCAAACGCTAAGACCCTAATTGGGCACTTAGTGACAACCACACGCCACAACTGCAGGCCATAACTTGGGTGCCGCCTTGAAATTCCATCCCAAACCAAACAACCCTAATTCGAGCCACTTCCTCACATCCAAACGCACCTAAATCTTGGAATTTTATTTTTTTTTAATCATCAAAACAACCCACCCCATAATTGTTATAATCCACACTAACACCCCTGGTTTCTGCGTAATAAGACCACAACCCGAACGCACCACGACCCCGGCTGGCTTGTTTCGAGACATCCAACCAAGACAACCCCCACGTGCTGTGCTCCGGCTGTAAACCCCACCCCGCACACCCTTTGGTATGCCGTCTAATAGCCACCCGAGAAGACTAACCACACGTCTAGCTGCTAAATAGCAACAACAAGAAACCCAAAACGCAACCCTAAGGAGTGTTCTCAACAAGCCAACAACACCCCTCATACCCCTACCAACCCTAACGCAGCCCGCTGCTGCTGCTACAACACCAAGCGCAAACGCAATCCCTAATGGTGGGGCCGGCAACCCACAAACGCAACCTCAACGGTGTGGGCTGCCACCTCAACAACGAGACGCACCCCCCCCCTATGGTAAAAAAAAATCAAACCGAACCCGGTGTTGGTGTTATAAAACCCTATGCGCACCCTTTGGAAGGCGTGGCGCGTTCTGTGCAGTGTGATGTCGGTCGCGGAGATAAGAGCGCGAGGTTACGTGTGTTGATGGATGATGATACGGAAGATGATGGTGGTTGTTATGGTGGTTGTAAGGGCTCTCAGCGGTGGTGTCGGTGGTTGTGGCGTGATTATGCAGCAGTGTGTGTTATGGCGTGGTGGTGGCGCGTGGAGGAAGTGATGTAGTGGATTGCTTAGAACGTGTGTGTGAGGAAGCCATTTTTTCGGGTTTGCGGCCTGGAAAGCCGCCATAAAAGTTTTCGTAACGCGGCCGGTTGGCGGCGGTGGAGTGGCCGGTCATGGGAGGAGGGAGATAGAGAATTAGGGGAGTGGTGTAGAAATGATTATGAGAGATGAAGATGAGAAAAAAATATAGAACTTTTATTATATTAAAACTTTATACTCAATGGGCAAGTCTCCAATAGTGAAGGGTGTTTAAATGTGGTAACTATTTAGTAATACTTATTTGATATAAGCGTCGGTTTCGGGACTCATTAGAGCGAACTTATCGGGATAGATTCAACGCACGCGATAAACCTTACGCCATTGTTTTTCGAATCATTTTTCTGATAAAAATGAGTATATCACCTTGATAAAATTTTCATAACAATATTCTTCATACATACATTTAATAAAATATCTGTTATTCTTTTTTTATGAACCTATTCGCGCCTTGTCCGAAATAAAAAGTGGATTTCAACACGAGTAATTCGCGGTATCCGCAACTCGTTTAATTAAAATGATGAACAATTTTATTTAATATTTTATTTAAATAAATACAGATAATTAAAAAAAAACAAATTTAATTGTTTTTTGTGTGTCCGCCGTAGTATATTGTTTACAAAGAACTGTAATCGATTGCTTGTTTTACAAGCCCTTTTTGGCTCGTATTTCCTTCCAGGTCTCCCATGGCAAAACCGTCGCAAAAGTTGTCCCTAGAAATGTCGTTTCACAACGAATTGCTTTAGGGTCCGAGCTATGAAAAACGTGATTTAGATGGTTGTTTTTTGTAAGTCAAGTCAGACCTAAAAGTTCAAAGGGTAATATTATCTTAAAAATCCCGAAAATTTACTCTCGGACTTTACAATTGTGAAGCGTTATATGATGAATTAAAATGGGCTGTTACAATGTTTATAAATGTATTGAGCTGAATTTATTATTCAACATTCAACATTCTTACATTTTCAAGAAATGGTGCTAAACTCTTTATGTAGTCAGGGTTGGTGCGATGCACGAATTTTGTTCTATAAAGATCAATCTTGGTTTTGAAAATTTGGCGCTTGTTTTAACCCAAGTATATAGCATTGTAACTCTAAAATAAATAGCATTGATCATTAGAGTTGTAACTTCATCATAAATAGCATTGATTATGTAACGTCATCATAAATAACATTGATCATAAGAGTTGTAACTCCATCATAAATAACATTTATCATAAGAGGCTTTTGATTTTTTTATAACTCAAACTATAAAGGCATTTACATACAATTAAATGTTGATAGTTACAAAAATTAGCATTAATCATAACCATTAACCACCATTTATACCAAAAATAACTAATTTACACAAAAAAAGGAAACAAAAGAACACATCATTACCATGACTATAAAAAATAAAGAGACAATAAAAATTTGAAATGCCGCAACCAATATTATATGTGTCCCCCATGCTTTCCTTTTTTTAATAAAAAGTTGTCCCCCATGTATTCATCATCGAACTTCAAAATTTCCTTTTCATATATTCATCATCGATCTTCAAAATTTCCTTTTATCCAACACCAAATCCTGCAATCACCTAAACTAAAAAACAAACAAAAAAGAAAAAAACCCAGGTAGACATCCATATGGTTTTATAGATCAAAAAGGAGAAGATGAAAAAGTGCAGAAAAAATCACCAAAGAACATCGAGCCATGGAAAAAGAAAGAAAGAAAGAGATACAGTCACGTGCATCATGTTGATAAGGTAGCAGCGGTTGGCAGCAGATGGTGATCAAGCTAAAGTAGGGGAGAGCGGCAGCCGGTCATTCGAGACGGCGGCGGAAGCCGGTGGCAAACAGCGGTTCGTGGCGTCCGGCGTGGTGGTGACGTCCGGCATGGTAGTGACGTCCGGTGGTAGGGCCAGCGTGATGAGGTGGGGTGGTGGATGATAGTTTTTATGAGATGAGAGAATAGTGAGAATTTTTTTGTTGTGTCTGTGTTTGTGTGTGTGTGAAATGGATTGTAGTTATATTTATAGTGTTAAAATGTAACGGTCTTTTTAATGGTTTTTAAAGAGGGTGTTATATTGTTTGGCAAAATTTATTGCTTGCATAAAAAGATTATACATTATGTTTTGTAACTTGGAATGTAACAGCCTTTTTAATGGCTTTTAAAGAGGGTGTTAAAGTGTTTGATAGAATTTTGTTGGTTGCATAAAAAGATTATACAACGTGCATAAGGATTTGCACTTCTTAATTTTTCAACATTTTCAAAAATAGGTTGAAAATGCTTTATAATGTAGTATAGATATTGCATATGTAAAATTTAGTTTAACAGATGAAAAATGATTCGACATAATATTTTAATTATTGAATTATGCAATCCATTTAAAATAAATATTCACTATAAATCACGGAATGAGTCCTTGACTCGCCCGCCGCGAAGCGCTGGTGCAATAGTCTTATATTATGGATATGATACACATATAAACCTGGAAGTGTTTTCCTGCAATGGCAATAATATGCTACTAAAAACAAAACAAAAGATCATTAATTTCCATAATACTTTTAATCATTATTTTCTGACTTTTAATTACAAAAAAAACTATTGATTACCCAATAACCCAATGACCTAGATGAAAAGAATCCTTATAACAAAAACCATACCTCATGACCTAGATGATATATTTGAATACATGATATATTTGATTAATGTTACAACGTTACTAAATAGCAC
>BQNB010101372.1:0-24485 GCA_026074375.1 Tanacetum coccineum | reverse complement strand
AACTATTTTCAATTTAATATAGCAAGTGGTAAAAAGTGACATGTCATTTTTCAATTTAATATAGAACGTGGTATTTTTTAGTGGAATGAAAAGCTTACAATAATGGTAACCGATTGATTAATCAATGAAAAAAGCAAATGAATTTCACATTTCACATTTTGATTTGCACATTCAAAATGTTTGTCTTATGTTATTTATGCCCTTACATTAATTAATGAAGTGTGCAATTCAACACATAAATGTTAAAAATATAAATGTCATGAAACAATAAATTGAGTGTACAAATCAAATAATTAAGTGTGCAAATCACCTCCCATAAAAAAAGCAAACAAAAGCGTGTCCATCATCCTTTTGTGTTTCACAATTCAAATTGGCACTCATGTCTCTACTTTCTAAAAGTAAATTATCTACAACTAAACAAAATAACAATAAAGTTTTTCTAAAAGTAAATTTCTACTTTTTTACTTATGACTAAAAATGCTTCTTAAAATGTTAATTTTAACAAATATTCAGGAAAATCAAAAACCTGTCAAACATGACAAAATACCACAAAAAATGTACATACTTATACCAAATAGTAACAACTTTAAATAACAAAATTTACAAGTTTCCGGCTGAGACAACGAGATTTCCGGCAAGACTGCAGCAGCGGTAGAAAATTTTCCGGCAAGACACGGCGTCGACGGCGGCAAGTGGGGCTGTAACAAAAAAAGAAGCAAAAACAGGTATAAAAACTCACATCTGTATCAACGTTTACTGGCCCTTTCACTTTTTTTATCTATATAATGTAATTCAATGGTGGAGATGGCTTCTCATCCTTTTTATTTTAAGGGTCTTTTCATTGTATCCCTACCCTATATATGTATATGTGTGTGTGTATAAGTAAATATATATATATATATATATATATATATATATATATATAGGGATGGGTTCTAGGGAAAACCATATTTTGCTAGAAAACCCAGAAAACTCAGAAAACCAAATAGATGTCCTAATTTTTTCAGACTAAAAATTGGTTTTTCAGGCAAATATGGTCTCGATATAATGTCTGTAAAAAACTCAAAAACCAAACAGATGCCCTAATTTTTTCAGGCTATACAAAAGATTTTTTAAGGCATCTGTTTAGTTTTTGAGGGCATCTGTTTGGTTTTTTTTTGTTTTTACAGAGAGTAAATCGAGGCCATATTTGCCTGAAAAAACAATTTTTAGCCTGCCTTGAATAAATTTGGGCTCTGTTTGATTTTTTTCATAGGGCATTTGTTTGGTTTTCTTGGGTTTTTTGGGTTATCACGAATTTATGCTTTTCTCATGTGATCCCATCCCTATATTTATTTATATATATATATATATATATATATATATATATATATATATATATACTAGCTACGTAACCCGCCCGACGGGCGGGTTCGTTTCAGTAATTTTTTTTGTATAGAAAAGTGTTGTGTGAGTTTGGGTTATTAACGGTGATTGTGGAGTTCTGTGGTGTCTGTCTCGCCTTGAACGGATCAAAACGGGGTTTCTGTTAGTTCTATGGATAACACTCTGAGTATATTGGTTTCATCTCAGCTCTTCTGTGTCTGTCTGTCAAACATAAATGAGGTTTTCTCTACCGTTTGTAATTATTTAATCAGTACATATCAGTCATGATGCTTTCTTCTCATACTTGGATACTAATCGTCCCATTGAGTCCATTCTAATATCAATATGTTATAAAAGTTCGGTAGATAATGGTTGTATTGCTTCTATGTTTCCTTCCTAGCGTTTTTAGGATCTACCATAGTTTACCCCTCAAATTGAAAATCAAACCGAACCATAAAAACAAAACCGAATTTATCAAAACCGAATTTTTAGCAATCTAAACCGAAAAGTGAACTAAAAACCGTATTATAACCGATTAGCGATTTTGTTTCATTTTTAAGGTTCATATTATGTCATAGGATTAGTGTAGTGATCTCATTTCATTCAACTGTTTGTTTAGGGGGTGTTTGGATTAGCTTATTTTCGGGCTTATCGGGATTTTGAAAAGCCCTTTTTCTAGCTTATCATACTTAAATCATGACTTATTTACTAAGCGATTAGCTCAACTTGATCAACCAAAAAAGTGAGCTTATCAGCTTTTTATAGCCTTGATAAGCAATAAGCCCCGAAAATAAGTTAATCCAAACACTCCCTTAGTTTGTAGTTGAATTAGGCCATGCTGTTTATATTAGTATTATCTTTTGCCAAAAAAAATACACATATGTGGATTGTGGTATGATTTGAGTCTACATTGCAGCTTTGGGCTTCGATAAAGCATCGGCAACCTGTGAAAGATTTGGACTCACAACATGTCATTCCGCAACACTCTAAAGCGTTACTTTGATGCATTTGGCCTCATTTGGTAACAAAAATGTGGAACATCCGTCCGAGGTTGAAAGATACCTCTGTCCATGATGGTACTACTCTCAGTCCAAGAGGTACTACTTAAGCGCCTTTTTTACATGTTGGAAGTGTTGATTGTTGGATTTAATGTAGCATATATTTTGTTGAAAGAGATGATATTCTGAGCCCAATATGAATTAAGCCCAATAAAGACCCAGCATTAATAATTGACAACAAGCATTATAGCCCGGGCGTTGCGGCGGGGCTTCATTTTTTTCGAATTGATTACATAAAAAGTGAAGTTTCAAATCAAACATTATTGATCTCGGAATACATAAGACACAATAGACAATTAGCAAAAAAATGGATCAAATGGGCTGGTTTTTTAAGCTGCACACACAGATGGTTCTTCAAGGCCCAGCAAAATGATCCTATGGAAATCAGATAACAAAATGTAATTACATATTTGTGTGAAAACACAATGCTACACTATCTCGGTATGTGATAGTTCAAAAATGAAATCATACCTTGTCGTGTATTCCTTTAGAAATCCCGTGTGTAGCTCAACCTTTTGTTTTATAGGCTTCTTTGTTGTGTTGGAGCACAACCTGGTCACGAAGATAAATATGAACAAAAAACAGCAAACACGATTCAAGTGTATATAGTACTACATATTTATAACTTATCGTACATATATATGCCACTGAATCAATCATCGTAGTCCAACTTTGTATCCTATGTATTTGAATCCGTCAATCTCCTTACAAATTTAACTAAATTTCCTAATTAAATAGATTCATTAAAAAAAAGAAACGATATATTATGGTTTGTAATCGGTTGACGAACAAAGCATGTACGTTTTGTAATCAGATGAACCACGCCTCACCCATCTCATAAGTGTACATTTTGACCAAACTTGTTTCACTTGTTTGAACCCGCCCCACCCACTTAAAAAAAAGAATAAGCAATTATAATGGGTGTTTGGCATTTCTTACCCCTAAGCGGCACGAAACTCTACTGACATCTCACGTTGGACAACTTCTATCTCACGTTGGACAACTTCTAGAGAGGTATTCGATATTGGTCCACTCCACAGCATGTCTCTCGCTTGAAGCCTTCGAAACTCGGTATCCTTCATTATAGATCACCCCAAAAAGAAACTTTAATAACCCGAGGAAAAATATATAACAAATAAGAAGTGGGCAATTAAGTACTAACCTACATACGTATAATTCCAAAGAACTGATGTCTAACAAAGCTCAAAGACCGCTGAGTTCTGAACATTGTAGGAGATACTGTCTTTATCAATCCTTTAAAAAGGGTGTCTACAAATTGTAACACCAGGGGATCATTATTGACCACCTGAACAAATTTGTATATGTCTACACGACCTAATCCAAACCTGGTAAAGACAACATATTTCACTTCCTATCAGTGTGTTAAAGTAGAATACCACGGAAGTGAAATACCATGAAAGTATGCAAATTTTGTTGTCATGGAGCCAACAGTATAAAACATCAAATAGTGCGAGCTCAAGTTTTAATTCATGTACCCATTCTCTAAGCAGGGGTATAAAGATGCTTAATTTTGTGCAATAGCAACATATGAAAGTATACAGAGGTCCTTGAGTCTAGCATTTGAGTGAAAGATGTGATATTTTAACTTAAGAACTAAAAAGTTATGAGATAAGACTAAATTTTTTGTGATTTTGTCAGTTCCAGCCATGGTCGGTATGGAATTAATAGTGTTTTAAATGAACCTTACGGAACTCTTGTTAGATGTTGTACACTCGAGTATTAAGAATGAATTAGAAAATCCTTGTAGTCAACGGAAGAAAGTCATGACTACGCTATAGTTCTAAGTGGTCTAGATAACGACTGATGTAAGCAATATTAAAACATATAGTGGGACTTTATATGAAAATAATGGCTTACCAAATACCACCTACCTCGGAACACCATTACATGATGAATAGGAGTGTTTCTTGAATGAATCATCAGAAGTGCCCTGAAACAACATAGCATAAGTCATTGACTTGTGATTATTAAATTAATCATTATACAATAATCTGTGAATCAGAGAACTACACCGACAAATTCCACAATTCTTATTTTCTTCAATCGTACATTCCAAGGTTTTCGTAATAATTATTATACAATTGTGTGTGAATCAGAGAACTACATTGCCACATTCCAAGGCGTATGCGTAGAGTAATCTTTTTTTTTCGATCGTACATTGCCACATTAAATTCAACATTCTACATGAACAAAGATTCCTACAATGAACATATATGAACAAAAGTTGGCGCTACTAAGATAATTGTTAAATTGCAGGATGACGAATATCTTTATTGTTGCCCATGAAAGCTTGTCAAGTCTGATATACCCATTTCATATAGTGTATCCTATTTATGTTTATGTATGTCGTAAGAAGATATAATGAAAGAAAATCGTTGGTAGTTTTAGAAGTTAGAACTGGCAAAAGTGAATCATGGTAGTTTTTGTTAAATTATGATTTTGTTTTGGATTTTAGGTTTGTTCAGCTTAGAGATGGCTACAAAAGTCCAAAGCTCGCATCCAAGCTGCATTCAGTTTGGACTTGACCCAAAAGTATGCCTTATGAAACCAAACCTCAAACCTCATTTGTTAATTTTATGTCAATTCTTCCAAAAATTTACAACCATACTCGTTACATGCCCAGAAGTATATTAGAAATGAATTGGTTGCATGGTATTATGAAAGCTTTGCATTGGAATTTGTCTTTGTTTAGAGCATTTTGCAGCATAAAAGTGGCATTACTGGTAAATGTTTTTTTTCCTCCTAGAATGTGCTCTTTGGAGAATTTTGTTTATCGTGTATGCTTAAGATTTTATCTGCCTTTCTAATTTTCTTTATTATAATGAACTAAATTACGAAAAAGCTATAGTTAAGTCTGCAACTTCTGATACACACAAATAGTCAAAATATTATAAACAAAGTTTCTTCTCTATGTACCATCTTTTACCGTCATATTTTAACCACAAAAGTCGAGGTAGTAACAAATTTTAAGGGCTCGTCTCAATACCACCCACATCATACATACCAGGTTCATAAAATAGTTACTGACCTGCAACGCGATCAAGTAAACAGCTTCCAATGCCTCGACACGGATTTCAGGATGAACAACTGGTTCACGCCCAATCGAGAGTGCACTTCGTAGTTTGAGAGGCATTTTCGAACTACATCGTTCACTATACAGCTCACACATGAAATAAAACTTATTAATTACATATAGACTTCAATTTTTTTCAGATATGTATACAACACAAACATTATAAAACAAAAAAGAAAAAGAACACAATAAACTGGATATTGTGGATATCACCTTGTTTCCAGCAGCAACTGGTTCTCCTTTGTGCTTGAAATTGGCAAGTCATTCCACAACATGCGCATAGGCCGAATCAGCTTCAAAACATCAGTTTCGAATAGTGCTAGATACCTGATAATATAAAGTATTTGTTTCTAAGTTATTCCCCTTATATTTCCTCAACA
Organism: Tanacetum coccineum; assembly: GCA_026074375.1. Taxonomy (NCBI): domain Eukaryota; kingdom Viridiplantae; phylum Streptophyta; class Magnoliopsida; order Asterales; family Asteraceae; genus Tanacetum; species Tanacetum coccineum. Next base: position 18,588 of record BQNB010101372.1, on the reverse strand, counting down.
ATAATGCATATAATATAATCACCTAAAGTATAATTGAGCATACCCCTTATTTTGCGCAGTAGGCTTAATCAAGCTGCCTCATAATTTGTTTCAAGCTAAATGGCGACTTGCAACCCATTCGACCCATATAGCCCATAAACCGTAAACAAAACAAAACCTCGAAGAAAGGGAGATTCAGTTTCTCAGCCACACGATCAAGAGCACCACTTGTTGGCATAGACCGTGCTAGACCCTACAAAATATTATAGCCAAATGTACTTTCTGTTTACACAAGAAGGTCAAAGATTATGCAAAACCTTTTATACATTTTCTGCAATAAAGATCTAATAGTTGCAACTTTCTTGAAATAAAGGAAGTAATGCATATGATCTGGCTAAAAAGTTAGTATTGCAAGTATCCAGAGAATACTTTTTACATCTACAATTAACTTCTTTCTGATTTAATGTCTTTATTCACCACTGCTAAGTTATTGTACATAATACCTGATGCACTTTAAGTGTTTAGTTACTTATAATTATCTGCCATCCTCTCTCAGTTGGTACTATGATAGGTCTTGTATAAAGAATCAAAGAAGAGGTTTGATAAAGATGCTGAATTCAGAGACAGAGCCTAGCAGTCAAAAGTCAGTCTATAAAATTACAATTCTTTTGTCTGAGTTGCTTGGCAGTCTTAATTTTTCTTCTATATTTAAAATATTATGGTTGCAAATCAGTAAGATGAGCCGAGAACATTACCAAGAAGTGTATCAGCGTCTGGTCTCATGATGCCTCTAACTTTAATAAAAGCATTAACAATAACAAAAGGCTGTTAAAAAAACACTAACAAAAGAGATTCCTCCAAATTCTTGAGCATAGCAGCTCTCGAACTACATAGTTTGGCAACTTCTATTGCACCACAACATAACCACCTAGAAAAATATATGTAACAGCCAAACATTAACAATGCACAAACATATATCATCGTTACTACACAAAGCAAAAAACCATGTAACTCTATTAGTAACTGAATGAATGAATTTTATATACCTCTAAGCTTGAGCAGTTTAGACCAAACTTATGACCTGAACCATATTTCGACTCAATCAGCAACTCCAAAACCCAATGTGATTTCTAATCTGTGGATGTTTTATGCTATATCTTGGTCATTTGATGTTAGGGTTTTTACTTTGTATGGTGAATCGTGAATGCTCATATAAGAGTAGCAATTAACATTAAAAATTATGAGATATATGAATTGAAACAAATACCTGTGATCCTTGATCCTAAATGAGCAGCAATAACCGACTCTCACGCTATGATGCAAAAGCTGAAATAACTACAAAAGAGAAGAATAACATCATATATACGGGAAAATCTAATATTGCATGCATACTATATAGTTTTTTTTCCTTATTGTCGAGCACAGGAAAAGAACAAAACAAATGAATGCTATTAGGGTTTATGAGGAATATGTTTGTGATATAACAAATTTTAGATTATCTTAAAATCTATAATTAAGGAATGGATATGTATAATTTCTGATAAATGGTCTTTTAATGTTTTAGGCTGAATATCTATGAGGGAATGCAATTGCCTAACACAACTTCTTTCCGGTCTCATGTTTAATAGTTTGTTTTTTTATATGGGCTTATGTGTTAGACGTCATGTCGTGGGTATTTTTTTATCTGAATAAATCAGTACTTTTGTAATATTTTTTCCTATTTTGTGCCGAGCAATTTTTTTATATTAATTTGTGCGGATTTATTTTTTCGGTCTCATGTTTAATAGTTTTTTTATATGGGCTTATGTGTTTGGTCCATGTCGCGGATATTTTTTGATCTAAATAAATAAGGGATTTAGCCGTACAATAGCAACGTACTTTCGATTTTGTTCCATCTTGGTACGTGAACTTTTTTTTGTTCCACTTAATGTAACGAACTTTCATGTTTTGTGTTACTTTGCACCGTCAAACTTGTTTTACCGGATGAGCTACATTTTTGGTCCACTTAACGACCGTTTGCAACGTTAGGCTTTTTAGCCAACGAACGTTTGCACCGTTAGTCCTTTGAAACAAATTTTATCCAAAATTTTTAAAAAAAAAACTTTTAATTTAAAAAAAAAAATTAATTTTGAAAAAAAATTTAAAAAAATTTTAACCAAATTTTTTAAAATTTTTTTTTAAAAATTTTTAAAAAAATTTTAATTTCGAAAAAAAATTTAATTTTGAAAAAAATAAAAAATTTTAATTTCTAAAAAAATTTTAATTTTGAAAAAAATTTTAAAAATTTTTAATTTAAAAAAAAAATTAATTTCGAAAAAAATAATTTTGAAAAAAATTCTAAATTTTTTTAACCAAAAACATTTTTTTTTAAATAATTTACATTTGGAAAAAAATGTTTAAATTTTGAAAAAAATAATAAATCTCAAAGTATTAAACATTTTTAATAGAAAAAACTTCACGGTACTAAAACGAACATTAGAAAAAGTTCACGTACTAAAACGGAACATTAGAAAAAAATTCACGTGCCACGTAGACTATTAGCCTAATCCAACTTTTTATCCGTTGCCTATCCAGAGTTGGTGCAAGTAACACAAAAACATGAAAGTTCGATACCATTAAGTGGAAACAAAAAAAAGTTTCACAGTACCAAGATGGAATAAAAAAATCGAAAGTACGTTGCTATTGAACGCTAAATCCCAATAAATAAGTACTTCTGTAGTTTTGTTTTCTATTTTGTACCGTGAATTTTTTTTTAATTAAAAAAAAAAAATTCAAAATTGAGCCACTCAAAATGAAATGCCCCGACTGGCCGGTTACTATAGCAAGTATGTCAAAACGAAAAAAAAAGTGAAATGGGCCGGCCCGATGGGCCGTTACTGTAGCACTAGTAAAACGACCGTACCACTGTTTAACCTAAACATGTGAATATAATATAATATATAATAATCTAATCAGCTTATTTACAATCAACAGAATCTGAAAACCCTAAATTTTCGTATCATCATCATCAATAGCAATGGCGACTCCACCTGAGAAAGAAATTGAATCACTATCGCTGACGTCACCATCAACCTCAACCCCACAGTAAGTCATTATTTTTTATGTTTATTAATGGGGTATTTGTTGTAGCTTATATGATTTCGGCTTTTATTCTATAAGCCCAAAATTTCCGGCTTATTAGCTTATTATCGGCAACTATAAGGGGTGTTTGTTTCGGCTTATGGCCTTCTTTCTTTTTGTTGCTTATTTTGAAACTTTTCGGCTTTTGTAAGTTGAAAAGTTTTAAAATAAGCCACAAAAAATGAGCTTATGAAATATCTGCCCAAAACAAAATGACCCATAAGCCGAAGCAAACACCCCCAGCTTTCTAAATTTGAGTTTATGAAATGTAAGCCAAAATCATGTTAGTTCATAAGTTGACAAATAAGCTTAAAGAAACACCCCGTGAGGCTGTTTAGTATTTGTTATTGTTATGTGGAAACTGGGTTTTGTTATTTGTTTATAAGCTCACAATTTGGATCCTGTTCGCAAACATGAAAAAACACATTTATGATCCATCTTATACGTTATACCCGACTTGATATACTATTTTTGTGTAAAGTTTTACTTGGGAATTGGGATAGACAGGTTAAACAAGGGGCGGTTAACTGGGTCGAGCCAAACATGACCCGAAATTCGTTTAGACCCAACTTATACACGTATATAATGATGACGTGTTGGGAATTGCGACCCTTAGTTGTACTGTATTAGCTTTACTTGGAGTATATGTTCCAATTGCAAATCATTTGATTGAATCTGTAACTATTAAGGTTATTGAATTGATCGAGTTTGGTGTTATGTATGTAGGATGAGTGATAATAATGAGAAGTACGATATTGTGAGGAGTATCGGAGAGGAATGCATTCAGGAAGAAGAATTAAGGAATCTTCTTGCAAAAAAGCCGAACCCAATTTGCTATGATGGCTTTGAACCTAGTGGAAGAATGCATATAGCTCAGGTATGTTAAACTGAAGCTCAGTCTGATTCATTCTATTGAATTTGTGCAATCATCTATGTTATCATTTAGCCCATCTGCTGCGCATTATTGATTCATTTACGTATGTAGTTGCTTCAGTAGTTTCTATACTCGTGTACATTGTAACTACGTATAAAATGTGATTATGGATTTTTTTCATCTAATAAAGCTTTTTGGGAAGAGGAGATGCTCGTTGTAACCAAACCTTTCATTTAACTTTTGTATTTTTTTTTAGAGCTAGAGGTAATTAATTTATCGGAATTCAGCTTATAAAATGGTATCTATCATATCGCATGCTCATTGAAACCAAAACCAGATGTTTTGCTAAAGTTATTAATTTATAGGAATTGAACTTTGTAAAAATGGTTATATAATAAAAGCACATTAGTCACTTACCAACAGATTTTTGGCCTAGCTGCATCCAAGGTATATCAGAAAGTTTCCATAAAAATAACTGGTTGCGGCCTCAAGTCCCTACCGGGACTTGCATTTAATCGGGATGTGACTTGGCTTCAAGTCCCTACCTGGACGTGTTTTTAGTTGGGATGCGAGATTGTGAAAAAAAAAAGCTATGTTAGCATTTTATTTAATTGCTCCATAGATAGAGTATATTGCCTTTTACTTACACCTAGATTAATGTGTAATCATTGAACAATGGAATGTAGACGATAGACAGCACGGCATATAGGTGCTTGCCCCCCCTAATATGCAGACTCGTGGTTAGTCCTTTAGCACGAAATAGTGTGATAACTGCTTAAATGCTACTACAAAAGTATTAGGCGACATCACTACTAAAGATAATTAAAAAGATATTACGCAAAATCACATTACGTCTACCTGCTAGAAAAATTCTTATTAGGATATTAGCTTGTGACTGTTGTGTAACAGTAATCTAGGTGATTCAACGTGTATAATCTATAGTTATTTCTTACTGCTGCTGATAGTTTTTGTAAAATTTGGGTAATTAATTTGCTGATATATTATTCTTGACTTAAATTGCTTGATAGTTTGGGAAAAAAATAAAAGTAAATATGTTTGCTTATGTTCATAAGTAACTTTGGAGATTTAGCAAAAACACGTTCTGGTTTAAGAAGTTAGTTTATTTGTTTAAGAGCAGTTTCTTTGTTCATTTCTTTACTAAATTCTGAGTTCTTCTCATTATACTTTTAATTCTCACCGGATCCCTACTATATATATATATATATATATATATATATATATATATATATATTTATTTATTATTCTGCAATGTAGTAACTACGTCAACTTTAAAACATGGTTTTACTCCTGTCCATGGGAAGTATCTTTTGTCAGTTGTACTATACTTTTAGGAAGTTGCTTATGTGCTGTTTTGGTTTTATGCTCTATCCTTATTGCTGAACAGGGCGTCATGAAAACAATCAATGTTAACAAGATGACTTCTGTTGGTTGCAAAGTTAAAATCTGGATAGCTGACTGGTTTGCTCAGTTAAACAACAAAATGGGTGGAGATTTGAAGAAAATCCGAGTTGTTGGAGAGTACTTGATTGAAATTTGGAAGGCTGCTGGAATGAATTTAGAAAACGTTGAATTCATTTGGTCTTCAGATGAGATAAATTCGAAAGCACATGAATACTGGCCACTGGTCATGGATATTGCTAGAAGAAACAATCTTGCTAGGATAACGAGGTAGGAAGATAATTTTTATATAAATTTGATTTTGTTGTGCTGGATTTTAATAATTTGCAACTGGTTTTAGGTGTTGCCAAATTATGGGCCGTAATGAGAAAGATGATTTGACAGCTGCTCAGATATTCTACCCGTGTATGCAATGTGCGGATGTATTTTTTCTAAAGGTAATTCTTTAAATTCTTTTTAGGGTAGATAGATTTCAACGTGTTAATAAGCTAACATATTTATTTGTTGGAATAGGCTGATATATGTCAGTTGGGAATGGATCAAAGAAAGGTGAATATCCTTGCAAGGGAGTATTGTGATGCTATCAAAAGGAAAAACAAGCCCATCATATTGTCTCATCGTAAGAGCCTAAACTATATCCTGCTTTGTTTTTTGCTGCTACCTAATAAATAGTATGATTTTTACGTTTGTTGTTCCTGCTCTGCAGACATGCTTCCTGGTTTGTTGCAAGGACAAGAAAAAATGTCAAAGTCTGATTCTTCTTCCGCTATCTTTATGGAGGATGAGGAGGTATAATCATGTCCATTAGTTTTCATATTTATTTACATATTGTTGAAATTGGCACCTGGGTCTTTACTTTTTTTACATATGGTTGAAATCATAAACATTATAAAGATGATTTTATAAGTTTTAGCATTTACTCTTTAATATTCAATGCTGTGTATATGGAATGAACAGGCTGACGTGAATTCAAAGATCAAAAAAGCATTCTGTCCACCTGGTATCGTCAAAGGAAACCCATGCCTTGAGTACATCAAATACATTGTATTCCCTTGGTTTAATAAATTCGAGGTTGAAAGGAAAGACGCAAACGGTGGTACTAAGTGAGTTTTTTTTTCCTTCCAAACTTTAATAGGCTTCTTTCTTTTTTGCAGCTTCGTTTTTAGCTAGTAGTTCTTCACTCATCGCATATTTGGTTACCTGATAATTCCATTTAAAAACAGGGTCTTTGCCAATTATAAAGAACTTGTTGTGGATTATGAAAACGGTGACTTGCATCCTGGTGATTTGAAACCTGCATTGTCGAAAGCATTAAATCAGATTTTGCAGGTATATATATTTTTCTCATATCACATTATTAAAAATCTCGAGTTTCTTAATCATTGGTTTTGCTAAAATAAAGATTACTTGCCTAAAGTAAGCTGTGTCTCTATGTTTCAGCCTGTCCGTGATCATTTCAAAAATGATGAGAATGCAAAGGCCCTATTGAAGAAGGTTAAGGTATGCATCCATCCATTCTCTATACTAAATTCTTGCTAATAATATGGGATCTGCAATTGATACACTGGACCGATCACCCGACACCTGCACTATATTGGATGATACTTTGTATCTGAATTGTGTTTATGGCTGTTGCAGGGTTACAAAGTTACAAAATGAAGCAAGTGCTTTTGAAAACGCTGTGATGAGAAGATCAAAGATGGTTCAGATTTTTAGGTTGGATGTATGATGAATTTAGGTATACCAGTCGGTTTTCTTCACATTTGGTATTTAGCAAAATTTTATTATGTCAGATTGATGCATTTGCTCGTATAAGAATATCTTAACTCCAAAAACACAGTTATGCAATTGTATAAGAATATCTTGATTTACTTATCTACGTATGCTGCTCAGTATGATGTTTGTGATCCGTAGGTCAAATATGATCAGTAGCATTTATTCAATTTGCAATTGGACCTCTGTCCTGCTCAGACTCGTAAGACTTTGTTATCCATGCGATTTTTATTCGAAAATTTCTTATTTTATAAAGAATTTATAAAATTGGTATGGCAACATCAGTTAAACGGAAGATGACTTCCAAAGGCAGTGAACGTTTGAAATTACACAGGTTGATTATTTTATCTGGTATCGCGTTTTGGTAACAGTGACGGAAATTGTTCTTATATTACACCCCCTACTTTATAAGCATTTATACGTAGGGTATATTTCAATTGGAAACTACTAATACCTAAGCTCTATGTACTGTTTTAGAAAACATCAACGTATCACCAACTTATTCTCGCGCAACAAAGATTGTGTTAAATCAACCATTCGTCCCTCGCTTTCCGCGACCTCCATTGCTTAGACCGAGAGGTGTATAAAAATACTACCACAGGGACACCATGCTAATCTTTTACAGTAATTTGGCAATGCAACCTTAATGTACTAAAAAAGTACTTAACAATGACACTTCAACCAGCAGTTAAAAAGGTACTTAATTTGGCATAAACGTCAATCCGTTGTAGTCTAGTTGGTTAGAATACTCGGCTCTCACCAGAGAGACCCGGGTTCAAGTCCCTGCAACGGAAAATAGTTTTTCCATTTTTATACTTGCACATTTACATGAGTTTATGGTTGCATAGCCGAAATCATCCAAGAAAAGTCCCGTAGCTCAGTTGGTTAGAGCGTTGTTCTTATGAGCCGAAGGTCGACTATGTATTACCACCGATTCGGCGAGATTGGGTTGGTTGTTGTATAGCTAATTAAACCAGTTTCATTTGTATATGACTTATTTGATAGGTTATTACTAAATTAAACTTAACCCGTTTTGAAGTTGATGTTTCTTAATATCCGGAGGTTCGGCCAAACTTCCTCCATGTTCTGAGGTAGATGATGGTACCGGAGACAATAACCTCCCTTCATCCGTAATTACAGTTTTGTCTAATGACGACCTATTGATGGAAATATTACTTCAATTACCTTTTATCTAACTTTATCTCTTTAAAGCCGTATCCAAACACTGGTTATCTCTCATTACATCCCCAAATTTAACTCTTACCCGTAGCAAAATCCCAAACATAGACCCTTCTCTTGGTCTTCTTATAGTACGAGATTATTCCCGCCAAACGGTTAAATATGATTTCGTGTCATATGATATCCGAATTCCATCCAAAAGATCAACCGTCTTTACTTTGGGCTCCGAGGCGCCACCTGGTTCTGTTGAGATTATGCAGTCCTACAATGGTTTGTTTTTATGTCGTATCAAACCACACAACTCTTACGCATACGAGTATTACGTATACAATCCAACCACTAAACTGTTTAAGATGCTGCCTATAGAATCACGTATCCGTAGCGTGAAAATGGCTTTTGATCCTACAAAATCACCTTACTACAAAGTCATTCATGTTGGTCCCTCTTCAATCGAGACCTACTGTTCAATCGAGACTTACTGTTGAGAAACAGGCAATTTAAGTGTTTGTGGTGATAGGTTTCAAGGCCATTATTTTACAGGTTTTGAGAATGGAATATATTGGAATGATGCCATTCATTGGTTAGAAATTAGTTATGGTCGGCCTTACATTGCAAATTGGAGATTGTGAATGAGCATCCGGTTTTAACAATGCAAGACTTTGTAACCTTTGATGGGAAGTTGCATTTTCAATCCGAGTTGTTCGAGTCTCGTGGTAGTTTGCTTCTTCTTTGTATAGATAAGTTTGATTCCCAAGATTAGACTATTTTTGAGATGAAGTATGGTTATTCTGAATGGTCGGTGAAGTACGTTGTTAATCTCGATGACTTAAAGATGCCATTTTCCAATAACGGGATGATTAGCTGGATGATTAAACATTGTGTTTGTTCTATAGTTTTGGGAGAAAGAGATGAGGATTCTTTTATGATTATTGACTTACCAAGTAAGGTTGTACAATACAACCTCGTGTTAAAGACTGTCTTTACGCTCTCTGATTTGAAATCACGCTTATCCTTATTTCGGTCTCATAAACTTTACAGTTTCGAGTTCATTGCGTCTTTTGCTGGGGTTTGATTCCGCAATCTGTTTCATGTACGAATTTTAAACTTAATAATTTGAATCTACCAGAATTGTGTTGTGATGTTTTGCATTTTGTGATTCAGAATCAATTTGGAATTAGATTTCCAAATTAATCTGTTGCTCTATTATCAATAACCCGCTTACGCCCTAAATAACTACTTACGATAATACCTTCCAAATCAATATAAAAGGATGGTAAAATCTTATTAGCAACCTATCGTTCCATTGACATTATAGAGTTCAAGATTAGCAAAAAATAAATAATAAGAAACACATTTTCTCGGCGAAAATTTTATTGTAGGCCCAAGCCCAAATTGAATATGGTTAACCGAACCGAAAACTAGAACGAGTTACAATTGCAATGAAGAAAATCTGTTTGTTACTGGAGTAGATGCATATGTTAGAACTGTTTGATATCTAATCAGCTACTCGGACTATGCTAAGTAATTCTACATTTGTAGACACGATTTACGTAAGCAATAAGCAATTACAGGGCAACTCTCCTTTGGCATGTCATATAAGAACAATGAGGTAGATGATTAGAAACATCACAAAGAATCGTTGTCCAAAAGGTTCAAGATAATACCTGATATTCCTAAACCAATCCCACTGAAATCAATTGCTCCTGAATAGTTGCTGAAGCTTGAGCAACATAAATGATTTCACTGATCAGCTGTTCAAAACAACTTCATCACCATTCTCTCCATCTCCTCTCAGAGAGGCTACACCGCCCAGAGATCCTGCAAAGGGCAAAGGTGTTGCTGATGAAGTTCAAGGGAATGCTCTTGTTCCCTTTCAAAGTGAAGGAGGATCTGATCCTAAAATGCCCAAACTAAAATCCTTCACTACTCCTGAAGTTGCTATCACTAAGGAAGAATTCGAAGCTGAACTTCTTGAGTTACAAAGGCTGCAAGCTCTGAATGAAAAAAAGACAAGTTTGATGCAAAAATACTAACTATGTTCAACAAAACTACATTGGATGCTCAAGCTCAAAAGTGGAATGAACATGAGTTATAGAAGCAGAAGGCCATTGAAGAGTACAACCTTCTGATTCACCACAGAGCTAATGAATTGCCCATCACCAAGATCAGCTACACTATTGACAAATATAAGGTACCATCTATGAGGGTTACCAGAGACAATGATCCTCTGAATCTTGTGGTGTATCCTAACTTTAGGCCTGAAATCACCGGGGTTTAGTGAATGGCTTGAGGTGCATGCTCTGGCATCAAAGAAGTCAGGAAAATCTATTGATCAACTGCTTCTAAACTCGAGAGCCAAATTTCAATGGGTTGTCAACCAAGCTGGAAAACTTGGACTCTCTCCTCCTCCAGAACTTGCTACTTTTGGTCTGACACTTGAAGAGAAGAAACGAAAAAGATCTCAGATTCTGGAACAGGTTTTTGTTAGAGAAAATGGGGTGGTAGATGGATCTCAGAGGAACATCACTCCTCCCCCTGGGATAAATGGAAAAAGTGGCATGGTGATTAAAGAACCAGTGGCTGGGTTCTTCTACCTCAATGGAAATTTTGATCTAGTTTTCCAGAGAGCATCTGAATTCCACATCACGAGCACTGTTCAACTGATTAGACTACAGAGACGAATTATTAAAGACTCACTTGAAGCTGAAGAAATGTACCAGCTAATGAACTTAGAGATAGAGTCTAGGGATGATGTAGTCAGGGCAAGAGAAACAGTGGAAAAGAACCTAGATGGCTTAGGTTCATATGTATAATGTTTTAATGAAAATGTTCTTTTGTTTATTTATCTGTCTCAATTATGTGTAAGAAGAAGATGTGTACTCACTTACATTAATTTCATACTTAGCTCAATTTATATTCAAATAGGGGGAGATTGTTGGGTCGATTCAGAGCCAAATGATCTATGCCTGGACTTAAACAGAAATTAGGCCAAGTATAAAAGTCCTCTAAGTGCTGGACTCAGAGACATCAATGACCAGCTGGTACCTCAGACGTATTCAAGTCAGAGACATCGTCAAGGAAGTCGAAGATTACTTGAAGACATACTCGTCAGCTGAGAGGGTAATCAGCTGATATGTAGTTGGAATACGCTGAATGTTCAAGGTGAATCAGAGGTGGCAATACTCTGATGATCCTATTACCCTTTGAAGAAGAAGTAAGCTGAGCTTAGCTTCTCTGAGTGTTTAAGCGGAATAAAGCAATAAAGCATATTGGCGGGACAATATGTTGTTTGACTTAAAGCCTACACACAAGTAAGAGTTGGTGAATAGAGTGTGAACAGTTGCCAGAATTGTTTACAAAAGTATGGGCGGAAGGTTTCCAATGATGGACGTGCATTAAATGTAATGTACGTCCTCCACTAGATTCTTGATAACATTGGTAAGAATCGAACATAAATATGGTAATTAGTGGACAGAAACTAAGGGCCCGTTTGGTACACCCATTTTACTGGGTTTGAACTGATAGACTCGCCAAATCAATTACTCTCTCCGTCCCATTTTTATTATCCACGTTTTCATTTTGGGACGTCCTAATTTAATTGTCCACTACTAAAAATAGATAGGGAAGTTTGATCAAGTTTACTATATTACCCTCGTTTAAAATTATTATTACAAACTTTAAAGAAGTCTTTAATTAATTAGTTAAGGGTAAAATTGTCATTCTATCAAAAAATAAGAAAGAGAAAGCAGTAATAAATGCACTTTTATTAAACTGTGTGTTTTTTGTCGGGAGACAATAATTTTGAGACGGAGGGAGTAGTAAGGTAATGCAACAGTGCCTCACACCCTTATTAGTGGGTTTTCATAAAACCTGACAAGATCATATGTATTTATGGCAAACCCACTGTAGTTAGTGACTGCTATATCTAAACATAATAAATGTAATACTTTTTTTATCGTATACTGTGCCAATTATATATTTAGTAATTAATTCAATTTAAAACTAAAATATTTATTTTATTTTATACATTTATATCATATAATATTATTTTCTCTCTCTTCCATCAAACCCAAATTTAAATCTAAGGGTCCGTTTGGTATGACACTTTAAGATTGTAAGAATGGATTCAAAGTAAAAAAAATTGTTTGATTTGTGTTGATGAGTTTTCAAATAGGAACCCACACCCCTCATTTGAGGGTTTACACAAACCCCATCAAACTACTCTACTTTTTATAAAACTTGTGGACCATTATTTAATTCTCTCACATTTTTTTTTTATTTCCTTTTTTATATAATATCTTTTATTTAAATTTATTTTAAAATTCATTTAAAAAATATATTTTCTCTCTCTTAAACCTAACACTAAATCTAAATCCTAAACCAAATCTAAACCTCCCTTAAAACCAAACGCGCCCTAAATCCTAATCTAAATCCAAAACGATAAACCAAACTAAAATCAGTCAGCCAGTCACCCGTATTCTTGTTTCCTTTCATTTTCAACAACTAGTTTCTTTCTTTGTTTCTAGGTAAGAAAGGTATCCTTGATTTCTTTTTCATTTCAATCAATCTGAATTTCATTTGTTAGATCCAATTATTGTTGATCCAAATGTATTAATGCTAACTTACTGTCAATTTCTTTAGTTTTATTTTACCAAATTTTATTGTCATCTATTCTGTTGACTAATTTGTCATATGTTGACTCATTCTGAAATTGGGGATCACAAACTTATATTTCTAACTTTTATTTTTATTTTTTGAATCACTATTTTCAATTTATATTGGGAATTTTGATGTATGCTGACAGGATTACTTGAGTTTTGTCATCAACAACAATAATTTATAAAAATAGATGACATGTCCGCCTATGCTGTTAGTGGCCTTATCGCGGTCAAAATGTTTGGTTTTCTCAATATCCTTAAAGCTGTACACCACTTACCTTAATGTTGCGTAACTCTATGATATTTGTATGGATTCTATAAGAATAGAATAGGACTCATAAACTATTCACCTTAACGATCCTAAAGATCATTTGTCTTCGTTAAGTAGGAACATGCCGTCGTCTTGTATTTATTACGCTACTATCTGCCCGTTAAGAGGTTAGCTAAAGTTATCCAGTCCTTGTCCTTTGGAGAGCATGGGTCGGGCAGATCCTTCAAGTGGAACTCGTGGGTTCCTCGGAAAGTCAACATTTGTGCGTGGAGAGTGTCTTTCAATATATTACCCACCCACTCAAACCTTTCCTCTCGTGGTATTAGTCTAACATCCTCGGCTTGCCCCTTTTATGATTCGGTTGTTGAAGAAATTAGCCATTGCATCATTTTTTGTCCGCGTGTTCTATCGCTTTGGAAAAAAAATTGGAGTTGGTGGAATTTGTCTGCGCCTGTGGTGTTCCCCTCTTTATCCTTCAATGATTTGGTCTATGGCAACATACATGTCCACGGCTGTTCTAATCTCGCTAAAGTTTTCAATGGTGTCCTTCTCACCACTTTATGGTCCATTTGGAATTGGTGAAACAGAATCATATACGCCCCGTCTGATTCGTGTGCGAAGATCATAGATGAGGATATTTTCCCAAGTATTCAAAGGTTATCGAACTTGTGGCTTTTGTCTCGTTTACCTTACAAGGCAGCTAACTGGAAATGTTGGATTACAAGGCCTTATGACCTTTTTTCATGAGTTCCTCCTAGGATTCTGTTTAGTTTTTTGGTGTTGGTTTTCTTGGTTTCATTTTTGGCTTTGTACAGTCTGTGTTGTCTCCTTTGTTCAGTTTCTCCTTATTTGGAGTTTTTATATATATTAGCTTTTCAAAAAAAAAAAAACCTATCTGCCTGACTTGATGTTGATAATATTTTCTGATACATCAACGTAATCCTTTCATTTTCAGATATGTCATATGCTGTGACCTAATAGTTAATATCTTACCTTATTAATTACTGGCTCACATTATAGAATATCACTCGACATAGAAGTCTAGTAGTCATTTATTTAGTTTTAAACATTATATAACTAAAAAGGCTACTTTTAATGGACTACTTTTTGTGGGTCTAGGTTCATTGATGTGCCTGAAAGCTCAAGAATGGAAGAGGATGATACAAGGAAGTGGGAGGACTTAGATACCAACATTCTTGCAAAGATTTTTCAGGGTTATGACATTGTTGAGTTGACTACTGGTATCGCTCATACCTGCAGCTCATGGCGCAATGCTGCTTGTGATCCACTAATATGGAAAACACTTGATTTGTCAATGTTAAAATCCAACTTCATTAAAATCCCGTTAGAGCCTTATGTTTATGTGGATGGACGATCTGATAGACATCTCACAAAAGTTCTGAGGCTTTCTCTGAATCTTAGCCGTGGGAATATAACAACTTTGCTTTTCCATTACTATATGTATGTCAGTGATGCTCAGTTGACATACACAGCTGAAAGGTATCATCTTGATCGTAATTCAATTTGTTACAGCTTAGAAGAAATAATATATACCGTACTACTCCGTCTGTTAAAAAAATTAGCATGGCAATGCATATACACGATATAGGTGGCAAAACGGGCGCGGGGGGGTTTAACGAGTCAAAACAGAAACTTTTGGTACTTGAGAAAATGGGTTATTGCCTAAATTATTAGCTGTTTGTATATAATTAGTGTATCAAATATTCAAATATGATCACAAAAACCTATTCTTTTAATTAACTTGATTTAGGAGGTTATAGTGCGACTTTTGATCCGGCTTTTTGTACACCATTTTGTTTTATGTGAAATGTTTGACCTGTTAAAAATTAGACAAAACGTGCACCAAACCATTATTATAACAAATGGGTCGAAATCGCCACCTCTAGTATTTTCTTTGTATTGAATTCAGGACCCCAAAGCTGAAACGCCTGGTGTTACCTGCATGGAATCGAATAAAGAGAACGGGAATATGCAAGGCAATTAGCTTGTGGAATGATCTTGAATCTCTCACAATGCCAAGCATAGCTAATCCACCTTATCTCATGGAAGCAATCTCCCAACACTGCCAGAACTTTTCTGAACTTAAAATCCTCGGCCCATGCGACATGTTATTCGTTCAGACACTCATACGTTGTGTCCCTAATCTCAAAGTCTTAAGCATCCGTTGCTCTATTCTTAACATAGAAGCCCTGCTACTCATCCTAAATGACTTAAAGAACCTTGAGGTGCTCAACATATCTCATTGCTTCATTGTAGAGGTCCCGCCCCCTCCTGCTACTAGAAGAGTGATCGAGAAGCTTGATTCTACAATTATGGAGAAGGGTAAAAGGCTGCGTGAGTTCTATACATGTTTGGATGATTCGTGCATCATGTGTGAGAGATCGAAGGCTGATGAAGGACTCATGAGGTGGTACAAGTATGATGGACTGTGGAAGGAAGACGAGGTAAAGTCTCTTGCAGTTTGAGGTTTTAAATCAAGAATTTGAACTATTGAAGGAGTTTTTTTTTTCTTAGTTTGTATATATGTGTGAGGATAAAGGAGAATAAATCAATGTGTTAGGTTGAATCGCACCGAAGAGATGTTCTGCTGCTTCCTTGCATACTATTTCCTGCTTTTAGAACAAGTTTGTAATGATTTTTTTTTGTTTATTCAAGAACTAGTTTAATATCCTGGTTAACCTTGGGTCATTATTGGTTTTATCTTTTTGTTTTCCCTTCCAAACTGTATATTGTAGTGTCTGGTGTTGCTGACAGACCCGTGTCTAGAATTGACATGCATATACTTGCGCTATACAAACTTAATTTTTTTCTGGTGAAAACCTATAAGGTGGTTAAGGTAGGACACAGGAGGCTTGAGTATCGGGTATTACGTTGGTTAGAATGTGACCACATACTAACTCTGTAAAATTGGTTACTTTGCGTTATTGATATGCAAAGATACTTGCTAGGTAGATGACTTGGATCTTGAAGGTGTTACTCTTTTCGTCGATTATTTTGTGAAAGGTAGGTGCTGAATTCTATGGTGTGCTACTGAGTTTTGTCAAAATTGGACCACTGCTATCCCTCTTTGACAAGGAAAAAGATCCTCTCATGTTCAAATGAACATGAGGGGTAATTTTCTGCTTTATCTGATTGTACATTTGATTATTTTAATCACATGTACAATCAGATAAAGCAGAACATTACCTCTCATGTTCAAATGAACATGAGAGGATCCTTGTCCCTTTGACAAATATACTACCCATTTGATTTTGTGTATTTGACTTCATTATATTTATGGTTTTTATGTAAAAAACAAGCAAGATTAACCGCGCGTTGCTGCGGGCGTTAATTTTTCGCGCGTTGTTGTTGGGCATTAATTTTTTTTTTTGGTTTATTTTTTCGGTCTCATGTTTAATAGTTTGTTTTTGTTCTTATATAAAATGACAATCGCGCGTTTTTTTTTTAGTTTTTTTTTGCCAATGAACAGTAACCGAGCCCATTGGGCCGGGGTACTGTAGCGCTACTGTAGCACTGTTCTTTTTTTTTCCTTTAATTTTGTGCGAGTTTATTTTGTCGGTCTCATATTTAATAGTGCGGGTTTACTTTTTCAGTATAGTCAATTCGGAAATGTTACCGCTGATATTTTTTTATCTGAATGCGTTGGTACTTTTGAAACATTTTTTGCCTCCCTATTTTGTGCCAACAAATTTAAAAAAAAAAAAATAATTGGGCCGGCCCAAATTTTTGGGCCTGTTTAAGTCAATTAGGAAATGTTACCGCGGGTATTTTTTTATCTGAATGCGTCGGTACTTTTGTAACATTTTTTTCCTCCCTATTTTGTGCCGACAATGTAACATTTTTTATCCTCCCTAAATTTTGCCGACAGCATCTAAAAGAAAAAAAAAAAAAAAAACTATTTTGTGTCGGCCCAAATTGTGGGGCCAGGTTGAGGTCAATTCGAAATGTTACGCGGATATTTTTTTACTGAATGCGTCTTACTTTTGGTGGAACTTATATTTCCTCCCTAGTTTCCCACAATATTAAAAAAAAAAAAAATAAAAAAAACAATAAAAACAAGTGGGCCCCCAAATTTGTAAGCTAAAAGTATTGTAGCTTGTTTTGTGGCCCAATCACTGTGTTAGCACGTAGCAATTCTACAGGCTTAACATTGAACATTTGCTATAAAATAAACAGTTGAATTGGTGTCAAAACTACTCCGTTTGGATTGTCAAATGTGTAAAGATGTATAATATAGATGAGGAATTGTGTAGACTTATAATCACTGAAGTTTTAAACTAAGCTATATTTGGTAATTGTTCAATTTTTTTATGTTTAAATACTACATGTTCGAAGCGTAAGTGGAAAGCACTACATTTGTGAATTGAGAAAACTTCTCGCACAACATTATAATGCCATAAGACACAATCCTATTGGTAAAACTTAATCAAAATTCTAGCCATATACAAAAGTAAAACTGGTAAACACAATATTGCCTAGAATTCTAGAATGTCCTCCACATGGCTATTTTAGAAATCAAAATATGGAATAAAATGTACAATATTTTACAAAGACAAGAGAACATAAATAGCTAATAATGTTGAACATGGAATCTTATTGAATATTTTGTCAGTATAATTAACACCTAAAACAGACACAAACACACAAACATCATTAACCAACCAAGAACCAACCATGGCAACCCAAGTACTAGAAACAATAACAACATACACAGGACTATCTCCAACAACTTTGTTAACAGCAGTGGCTGTATCTCTGTCCATATACTATGTTATCTCAAGTTTGTTTGGTGACTCATCATCTGATATGCAACAAACAAGGTCTAGTTCTTTTGAAGAAAGGGAACCTTTACCTCCACCTGTTCAGTTAGGTGAAGTAACAGCAGATGAGCTCAAAGAGTATGATGGTACTGATCCTAAAAAGCCTCTTCTTATGGCTATCAAAGGTCAAATTTATGATGTCTCTCAAAGCAGGTATAATCTAAAGTTTGTGAGCTGAGTTATATAGTTTAGTTTATGTTAGTTGGATTCTGGTTAGTGGGTCAAACTTAAGTGAATCCTTTGGGATTGCTTATAAAACGTATTGTTTTTTTATCCAAGCAATCCAAATTGGTTGTGTGTTCATAAACAACTTATCTCGCTCGCAAATAAGCAGTTTGGATAAGCAATTCCAAACACCCTTAAAACTAAATTTATATATAAGCTCAATACCGAAATAAGCAGTTTTAATAAGCAATTATGTGAACATGTAGAAAGAGAAAGCAAAAGAAAGTGTATTGTGCCTAGAAATAAAGA